>JABFPN010000054.1:0-87049 GCA_022817305.1 Leptoteleia sp. ZL-2020 | reverse complement strand
TTACTGTTTTTAACTGGGTTTCATCTTGCAGTAAAAATTACCGTTTTTTAAAAGCAAAGAATCTAGTTTCAAATGTTATGTTTAGAAATGAAACAGAAATATTTCCTGTTAAAAAACTAATTTTTACCTAAAGACGGATATACATTTGAAACACATTTAAAAACAGTAATTTTTTCTGTCAAATTTTTCTCAGTGTATCTTACAAGATACTGTTAGTTACAGGCAAAGAAAACTAGCAAGTTTCTTGCAAGTATTTTATAGTTAGTATCTTGCGAGTTGTAGCGTTACAAAACTGGCAAGGATCTCTCTAGAATATTTTACAAGTAACTTGCAAAAATGAAAGATGAACTTGTAAGCTACTAACGTAAAACTTGCATCAATTTCTACCTGGGCGGAACTGAGTTTATGGCCTGACCTCTGAAACAACCTCGAAAACAACAAAATAACCTTGATACGATAAAAATAACACTAAAACTAACAGCAAAAAGCGGTACACATTACTGAAGTAAATATTAAACAAATTAAATCTGATGCTGTTTAATATAAACATTAATAAGAATACTTTTTGTTTATATTAAAAGGATTGTTTTGTAGGTGACAAAACATACAATTCATTTAATTCAATTTAACCATCAAAATGAAACAATCTCCATTAAAGTATATAAAGTATGATATTGATTATTTTTTGCTTGCATTTATTCAACTCTCTATTTATTTCCATTTATTTGAAACATAATACTATTATAAGCACTATAAATAATTACAATTGAATATGAAGTTTGGTCAAGTTTTTGTCTGATACAAGTTAAATATTCTCTTTTATTTCTTTATTACCGTTATGAATAGTTTACACTGCAATATAATAAAACATTATTAACATACTTATATATCATTATTTAATAATAAGTATATTATATGTACTTCAAAAAAAAAACTGGTTTCAATTACAATTGTTACAGTTATATGAATTTTAATAAATTAAACTTTCCAAATCAATCCCACCTAATTTTCTTTTATCACCTCAAACTAAAATTAAATACTCGTACATCTTTTATTTACTTTAAAAAAAGAAACACGAACTCAAAAGTTTATTACCAAGTAAAACAAATTAATAAAAATAAATACGAAATCAAATAATTGTACGTTTAAACCGCGTCAGCACCACGTGATACCATTAAGCCTTATCAGTACAAACAATGGAATATTTGTCTAGGCCGGCCGATCAGAAGCGACAAAGCATTCGATAGACAAAACCAAACAATCGACTACGATCATAACTTTGCTTAGCCTACGGTCGTTGAAAGTGAGGTGAAGCCAGAACGAACCAATAACTGACCGATCCGACGCATTCCATCCTCTTTGAATAACAGAAAACTTTCCCTCGCTATACCTTCCTAACAAAAAAAAAAAAGAAGAAGAAAAAAAAAGTAAATCGAAATTAAAACGCGGCCAATTAGAAATACCTTCCACGGGGATTAAGCGCGTGTCTGCGTTGTGCGTCACTTCCGAAGAGTGCGGCGACGTGGATGACGCGAGTTATTTGGATATATGGAAGGAGCTTTTCTTGAAGCGGCCGAGCTGCAACGCTGCCACGTTATGACCTACATCGCGTCAACGAAGCTCATCACCCTTCTTTGACACGCGGGAAAAAAGTATTCAACGGGATGAATAATTGAAGCTAGGCTATGGGACGCTACGTTAAATGTTACGATAGGAGTAGTCGGCGTTAAGGATTTCTCATCGTTACGCAAGCGACCGTTTCGTTTTAAACGCGGCAGCGATTAGTGAAGAAACGATAAACGCATGGGAATCAAAGTAGCCGGACAATGTTAACCATACGGCGAGAGTCTTTCGCACCTCTCAATAGTTTTATCCACACTACTGAGTAGTACGTTTCGAAAGTTTAACTGTAATCTTTATGAAGACATCACTCGGTGGTGTTTCCGCATCGGTCAGTAATTTTCAATAAAGTCCTCGGTGATTTTGTGACAATTCACTAACGCAAAGTATTCAGTAATGCGAAGAAATTAGTCAGTACTGTTGATGTAAAATTACTGAATAGTTTTATCAACGCTATCAGTGCTTTATATGAGAATATGAGCCGTGCGCAGCGACACCTATGAAAGGTGATAATGAACATAAGTTAGTCAAACTCTGACATCAATACACAAATCACTGATTCATATTAATAAAACTACTCAGTAGTGTCGTAAACAGTACTGACTAGTTTCTTCGCACTACTGGGTATTTCGTTGAAAAATACTGACTGATGCGAAAACACCGCTGAGTGGTGTCTTCACAATAATTACCGTTAAACTTTCATAACGCACGATTCAGTAGCGTGGATAAAACTAATCAGAGTTGTGAAAGATTCTCCGTGCACCGTGGAATAATGTGAACCATTCATTCGTTTTTAACGAATTTAAAGTCGACAAAACGGAGCCGATAAAGCAATAACAATTATATGAAATAATAGGCGATATGAAAACCCGAGGAGCATTAACGGGGCCCTGCGTTGCCGCGCCATAAAAAGCCGAGCTCGAGTTACGTTCGTGTTGGTCGTTGCGTCAATGTTGACACGATTTGGTTTTAACGAAAGTGGATAGACGTCTAATGGATTTTGCAGAGTTCGATATCCTCTTGGACTTGTTGTTTCCTCACGCAAAAAAACCGTATTTCATATTGAACTCAATCGATGGAAATTCCGCCTTTTAAAATGCAACCGATCGTATACTGAGAGAAATTGATTTCCCTATTGTGTTTTATAATAACTCGAGGATATATGTACATCTATACTATTCCTTATAATATGATGTAGTGTTTTACAAGATTAATGAGAAAAACTGTTAGAAAAGATGGAATAAAAAAAATATTATAAAACATTAAAATAACAATTGAGTTCTTTACTACCACTCTGCGTAACAAGTTGCGAACATCCGCGATTGAAAAGATTCAGGCCACGTCCCCTCTCGCATTGACACTAGAATTTGACAATGACAAGTGGTTCTCATGGCGGTGGAGTAGAGAGGTGGTAAAGGGCGCGCGTGAGACAACGGGTTCTATTCCTTGGTAATGGCATTTTTTTCTAACGTTATTTTAAAACACTATATCACATTATAATGAATAATATAAATACACGCGTATCCCTGAATTATTATAAAATATAGTAGCAACTTACTAATAAATTTCTCTCAATGTAATCTTAATTTCACTTGCTAATCATTAAAAGTACTTTTCTTTCAACGTCCTCTAATTACTTGCCATTAACGCGAATAAATTGGAAATGTCTCATTTGTTGGAGTTTTAATTAGCTTTAAATAGTTCACTGCACCTGAAAGATAAACAGAGTAACGTTTGCGTTTTATTTAACGCTTATCATTTTTCATCCATCAATTCCCTGTTACAATATAATTATTACAATTAAGGAAAACGCAATTTTGTTTCTTGCTCAAATAGATTGACAAATAGAAAGATTTATAAAGGTCAGACCGTGCCGGTAATGTAATCTTTGCACACAACCGCTTAATTTGCTACTATCACGATATCCTCGACCCTACAACGGCGGCAATTTTTCTCTCTTTTTTTTTCCAATTTCTATACATTTCCATCTGTGAACTTTTTTTTTACTGCAAAATCACTTTGCATAAATCACTATTCAAAACAAAATTTAACGATACAATCTTGAAACAAATTTTACACTGCAAACAAAACTTCTTAACAACGTTATGTACAATAGTTTTATCAGAATAAGCAACGAAAGTGTTTTTCCATAAAGAAATTTAATAAAGTTCAAAAAAAGTTGACGTTAAAGTACAGAGAAAGAAAAAAGGGGACAAATTAACTTCCTTAATTTAGCTACGTTTTGCTTAAGAGTGCTACTTTTATTTAACCATTGTAGCACTTAATTATTACTCACGCATGCAACTTAAATTGTAAGCATATTTTACGCACATTTGAACAATTATTGCATACACTTATTTCACCACATGTTACTCTAACTGGGCTATGTTTTCCTTTAATCACAGTTATGTTTACACGAATCTCATCTTAACATCTACTTACTATAATGTTCAACTTTAAATACTCATATCAATTACTGTCCGAATAAAAGGGAACGCTATTAATTACGAGGATTTGCCATAATTCAGCTTATAGGTACTTTCCACCTATGGACTCGAGATTTTTAATTTAATTTAATAATAACAATTAAATAAAAGCAGCGTCCAATAATGGCGCAGGTAATAAAGATTGAAACATTTGAATAATTCAATTCTTAATGCGCATTATATATATATATATATATATATAAGTGATACTTGTGTACGTACGCGCTCGAAAAGGATTACAAGAAACGATAGAACATTGACCGACATTGGTCATTCTGACCAATCAGCGTAAAGTTGTATTAAAAACAAGTTTACGCTAACGGTGAACAATTGTGCACCTTTTCCGGTACTGAATTTTCCAAAGTTTCATAATTGGCGTCTGCTCCAATAATAAATAAATGTTCCATGAAAATTACCTCGCCGCAATACCGAGAAACGAAATTAAATACACGAATGACAGGCTAATTGAGAATTGTAAATGAAAAAGATTGGTAAGATTGACATAAAATATAGTAGTGCCTCTGATAATACAAAAGCTGAAACTTTTCTCTTTCCTTTTCAATGTGTACCTTAAGCTGAGAAAATTTTCCCTGAAAAACTCTTATAGTTCACAGCAAACGCATCTTATCGTGCTGATTTATACCAGTTTTTTTTCTACTATTTTGGGGGAATAGAGTATTAAGATTATTTCACCACTTGAGATAAACTAAGCTGTCCATTTCCTGCAGTTATAAGAAAATGTATATAAATCAACTCGATAAAGATTGTTTGTCGAAAACTGTAGTGTTTCTCTTAAAATATGCTTCTCAGTGTATATAGAAGTATTTGATAACATCATTCAAGTCGGGCAACAACTTTATATATACAATAACTTGAACTATTAATAATATAATATGTCAAGCTTTTTTGGGAATAAAATCTCTCTCAATATAAATATAATTAAAGTTAATATCAATAAATGATTTTTAATTTAATGAAAGATACTAAAAAGATGTTTAGAGGAAGACTAATAACTGATAAACTGAAAGAGAAATGATAACAGTTAGCGTATCCACTCCCAACAACGCAGCGCTTCTAAATGGATCTTAATTACTCACCGTTCTTCAACACGTTCAACGCCCAGTGAATCTGAAACAAAAATAAACATGCATATTACTCATTTGTGGATCGAAGGAATAATAAAAAAAGATATTTCTTACATAACGAGTATGATATATGCGACTATTAATAATAATTATAGTTTAAATTGTATAAGTACTGTTTCTTGCAATCCATTTCAAGTACACTAAAGAAGAGATCTAGTAAAAATTATTACAACTGCTGTTAAACAGGTCACGTACTTGAAGAAGTTAAAAAAAATTACTATTTTAAGGTGAAATGTCACACTGAGAATAAAGTCATATGGTTAATTTTCGTGATAACAATAATTCTGGTTGAATTAACCATGGTTGAATCTAAGTTGACCAACGAGTGACATTTACCAACTTAAGATAGTAATTTTTGTCCTTCTTTTATAGAGTATTCGGCCAGTTTACTAACAATGTTGGTAATATTTGTTGGATCTTTCTTCGGTGTACAGAAAATACCGCGCGACTCGAACAGAAAAGTGCGCCGCCATAAACGCCATCCTCTCGCAAAGATATGAAAAGGCGTAAACATTTTACTATCCACGATTTACTAGCTGCAAATAACACCGGGCAATACACTCGCCATTCTCATGATAAGGCACTGCATTGTGTAATTGTATCGAGCGGCGAGACCGCTCAAACGTTATCAACATCTCTTTAATACTTCAATAAAAATGAAACATTAAGAGGCAAAACGAAAATTACAACCTCCCTCGTTAATAAGGCCATAACAATAACATTTCAAAACAGTCGTCAAAAAAAAAAAAAAGCAATCCGCAGCACGAAGAAATATGTAACGCTGTTACAAGAGTTAATTGAAGTATGCAACTCAATTATTAGAACTAACTGAAATACCGATGATTCGAGTAACCCCGGGTAATAGAATTTAATGCGACTCGTTGTTGGGAGATGTTGCTTTCATAAACATTTAAATGAATGATAGGAACATAAACGGGATTCAATTAAATTTCTGGCTCGGTTCCCACTAATGCCAGACACTTTTTTGCATATTAATTGCTAATTAATACAATCACTCATTTTGGCGACTTTGGCAAATGAAATTAATTAATTTATTTGTTAAAAAAAAGGACTTTATATTTTTCTTGTAAATATAGAAATATGGGGAAAAAGGTAGAACCTTGGTAAATTGTTATTATTTTACAGTGATTCAATATATTTTCAAGATTTTTCTTATGAAAAGTTATTTGCATTAATGATTACTACATTAATTAGTTTTTTTTATATTATATATAATAATAACAAATTATTAATTGTTTAAAAAAATTAATAATATAATATATAATATAATATATGTTCCTGCTTTCTCGTGTATGTCCAGTACTGACATAATATTGATTTTCCTACGCAAGCACCTTGAATTTCGAAGAAAAATGTTATTTTCCAAAATGTCGCGATGCCTGTCCGTTTGAAGAACGAAGAAATTTAAACGAACACTTCGGAAGCGGTGTTGAATGGTATAAGAGAATTCGTAGCGTCCGATTACGAGGCTCGGTTTGCCCGCTAAGTGGAGAAGCAAAAAGATACTCGTCACGTGGCTTTGTAATTTCTACAATTAGTGTCGCGTTTCATAACCGATAAGAACGCTAAGTACGTTCCTTTGTGCCGAACGAATGCAAAATAACCGTGATTTGTCGGGACACCATGAACGGTGTAATTTAACGTCGACTCAAACTCACGTTTACTCTTAAACGTTTGTTCAATTAAAGGCGAGACAATACTTCTGTCAAGTTTAACGCCCCCGCTTTTACCAAATTCAAAGTAAATTTACCCACAATTATGGCCGCGTTGTAAGCTCGTTTAATTTGAATTTGGAAAAAAAGAAAGGGGAACCAAGTTGACGCGCGTCGAGGTAATGTCATTTAAATAGTCAGAAAAGAAAAGTTCAGCCGATTCAATTGATGAATGCTCGGTTATTCATTGTCAAATTGAGGAAGGTTGTCAACAAATTATTATGTTATTGTGACCGTGTAAGGTTTCGTCGATTGCAAAAGTATGCTAATTTTAAGATCTTATCTGTTTTTTTTTTTTTTTTTTTTTTTGTCAAGTTAACACCAACAAAATGTTTGTAAAGTTTATTTCGCTTGTTTTCTATTGGGAAATCTACATAACAATGGAATGTATAAAAAATTTTCATATAAAAGCGTTGGATAAATATTTTAA
The DNA here is from genome assembly GCA_022817305.1 of Leptoteleia sp. ZL-2020. Taxonomy (NCBI): domain Eukaryota; kingdom Metazoa; phylum Arthropoda; class Insecta; order Hymenoptera; family Scelionidae; genus Leptoteleia; species Leptoteleia sp. ZL-2020. The sequence continues at coordinate 79,635 of JABFPN010000054.1, read as the reverse complement.
GTAAAAACTGTAGGGAAAAAAGTCAAGATTGGTTATGAGAATTTTTTTAAATATAAAAAAAAAGTCACTGAAATTAATCATAGAATGAAATAAGTTTTTAAATTATCATGAATAATTTAATTGATATTAATAATCATAAAAACTAAATGGCGTGAATTAACTATTGGTCATAAATAATAGTTAAATTTGTACAAACAATATATATAAATTATTATATAAATTAATGTTAAATGTTAATATGATATAATTTCTCTATTTATAATGTTAATAATATAAATAAATAAGATTTTGATTGATAATATTAGAAAAAAATACCAATATTGGAAGCTAACAATCAAAAGTAATATGTTAAGAATGAGGAATGAAGAAATAAAGATACTGAAATATAAAAATAGCAGTATAAAGATATTCATATTGAAGAATGCAAAGTTTCAAGCAGTGTATTCAGAATGGTTTCGAGAGAACAGTTGAATACAGATTCTGGGATAGTAATGTTCAAATAAGCATGACCAAATAAAGATAAGGGGAAGAAAAAAAGAACTAAAGATGAAAATATCAAATTTACGACTGAAAACAACTGAAAACAAAGTAAAACAATCAAAAGAATCCTTTGACAGATATATAAAAAATATTAAATAAAAAAAGCAAAATTTTCTGACAATAACATAATAATCAGTTTTTATTTCACAATGTTCAATTGTTTATCAAATATCTCCCAAAGTTACTTTTATTTCAATAATGAAATCATAAAAACATCTAAAGCAAATGACAAGATAAATTTATATCAAGTCCTTATAGTGATTTATCAAAAACAAGTTTCAAAATTCAAAATTAATATAAAAAATTAAAATATAATTTTAAACAAACTTCATTATTATTACGCATTTTAATTTAAAAAAATTCATTACAAATTGCAATGATTTATCAAAGGTTTCAAATTTCTCTCTCTCTCTCTCTCTCTCTCTCTCTCTCTCTCTCTCGTTCAATAAACAAAAAAAGAAAAAGTAAAATTATAAAATAATTAAATATTTTTACATATAACAAAATTTAATACTAAAGAAAATAAAAATGAAGATAATAATCTCATTTTCATTCATCAACAAAATTGAATAGCTCTTTTCTCCAAAGGCATAAAATATTATGAATAGAAATGAGGAAAAAGTTCCGTTAAAAAATATTATACTGTATCAAAACATTGGGGACAAAGTATATTTACTTATCGTATTTAAAATCCAGTACCATTGACGATTGCTTATCTCATAACCTCTTTTATTGTAACACACAACAAATATAACGGGTAAACAAACTATTTCCCTCCTTTTTTGATACAACACAATAATTTTTAAACTAACCTTTTTCACAACGCACAGGAACTGAATAAACGCTGGCCGTTCTGACATCCGAATCGAAACAATAAAGCAACAGCACGGCCGAGTGTAAGACCCGTGAACTTGGCGTGACAAGAGTCGGTGAAGTCGTCGCGCAGGAAGCGACCGATAGTAGTCCGTACAATTAGCCTCGCCACGATTCACGACGTCAGAGGTCGCATTTTCGGCACGTGCAATACGCGAGTGTCGCGCACGTCCTTCCTACTAACTACTCGGGCCGCATTAGAAATTGCTTTTCCTTTGGTTTTTACGAGGACGGTAAAAGCGGCCGCTCATCACGCTAAGCTATACGCGCAAAAACGGTCGTTAACCTTACGTATCCCGACGAAGCAAATTTGACTTCGGTGGTAGTAATAAAGATGCATCGAAATCGCGGACTCGAACCGTGTTTATGACATTGCAGGTTAATTTATTGCGACGGTTTTATCGGATTTCAATTTTGGGACGCCTAGATGAAACGATATGAATAATTATCCATTCCGGACAAATATTTTGTCCAATCCAACGCCCGAAGTCTGGCGGACATTTCACTTTCTGAAAAGTGTGCGTGCGTGAGAGAGAGAGAGAGAGAAACTTTGCGTTGTTATATTTATATATTAAATTAATTATGATTGCGTTAACTGAAAAGCCGTTGCACACATAAGACCCTCAAAATTAACATTTCAATTTTCATGGATCGTTTTGAATATTAATCAAAATCATCTTCCATGTTATTATACTTTCAAATTTTTATTCGAAATCAATAATGGAGATTGTGAAGATAAATATATATGATTAATAATGTATGTTTAATTTGAGAAGTGTTAGAGTTGTTATCGAATTTCGTCAGTAGGGTAAAAGCCCCGATCAGTAAACATTTAAGATCAGTGGATCAAAGAAACTCGAACAATCTTCAAATAAAATTATTAATTTTCAGCAATATATCCCGCCAAGTTTTTCTAGTATAAATGTAATGGAATGAAAATTTTATTATTTTAATATTCAAACTTAGTATAAGAAATTCTTTTTTCTTTCGAGTACATTAACGGGGGAAAGCAAGAAGCAAAATGAGGGTGAAAAGAGAGAGAGAGAGAGCGAGAGAGAGAGAGAGAGAGAGAGAGAGAGAGAGAGAAAGTAAAATAAATGAAAATTGTTTCTAGTCATTGCGTAACGACTGCAGACTCTGTTAAATGACATTCTATTAGATTTTGTAGTATAAGTTGTTCTGAATCACCGGACATGATTTATTATAAATATATAATTTATTAGAAGCATGAACATCATTTATAACATTTTCTAATAAGATTCCAAACACGTTGATTATAAAAGCTGCATAATCAACATTAAAAAAAAGTTAAAACAAGTTTCCAATTAAATATCTTGTAATATCAAATTTTTATGTAATATTACAGTACCTTACGAGGCAGTTTTTCTTTTCATAAAAAAAAGAAATGAAACCATTTTTATGAAAGCGTTGCAACACTTTTAACAGGAAGCTTCTTTCAATTCTTTTTCAGCATGAAACTCCTTACTTTACTTTACCTTCAGAAAACTAATGCTTTTTAACTTATAATACCAACTGCCTATTCTATTTTTTTACAACATACAATAAAAATTCAAGAATTTCAATTGACATCTCCCAAAAGTGAAAATTTTCTCTACCAAAAATAGTAAAAATGGTAATCGTTCGAGCAATTTTTAATATTCTCGAATTAAAAGTTGCTAAACAATGTTTAACTTTTACTATTATTTACCGCAAAAATAATCACTTCTCTCCAATATATCCTTAAATAAATATCAAAAATGGTAAGTCATGATATTCATCTTTTCCTCGGTGTACTTCAAATCCCCACTTCAATAACACAAATAACGATGACCGAATGCATTCCTTTCCACGACGCTTATCCCTCGAAATAAAAAGTACATTTCAGATTTGTCCCCGGATCAGAAATACAATGAAATACTTTCAACAGTCCCGTGGATTTTGAGCGCGGCAAAGACGATTTGGTTGGCGCGCGAGGCAAGCGAGGAGAAAGTACACGGAGTCTTGCTGTAGGTCATAGCCATGAATCCGAGTGCTATCTACGAGGCTGATAAAAGTTGCGTCGGGTGAACCTGCGGGGTCAGACGATAGCGCGCCGCGCGCGAGATGCTTGAATTATTTTCGTCCGGCGCGGCGACGCGCACTGGACATTTGCCAGTCAACTCGCTGGTATTTACGTCCATTCATATTTCTTTGCAACTGCCAACTGGTCGCGGCCGAAGGGTAGCGTCAATATCAACAACATAGGTGGCGCGCCAAGCAGATGAACGAAATGCTCGCAACACTTGCGGCCCGTTTCCCCGCAATGATTCGTAATTAATATAGTGGTGCCAAGGAAAGGAGGCCTGGCGTAAATGCGTTATCGTTTTCAAGCTGCAGAGTACGGAAGTCCAACCGATTACCTCCTCGTGGTGTACTCTTATTTATACTAAAATCGTGGGGCTGGATCCTTAATACTTGGTGATCAAATTACCATTTTCCTTTTCTTCCCATTCCCTTTCCCTCTCGCGCAGAGAATATTATTGCGGGAAAAAAGGGAACTAAATGCGTCAAGAACATTCTAGTAAAAATTATAATTCAATTAACCACAAGTGCACGTACTATTTTTTGTAACAAGTGTAAGGAGTACTACTTATGGTCTAAATGTTAGGCAGAAAGCCATTACGGACCGCTTAACCTAAGAAGAAGAAGCGTTATCGTTTTCAAACTGCTCCGCAAACAAGCGTGGATCGGCCTCGACGTGCGCCGAGGCTCGTTCTGCCCTATATTCCAACGCGATCAAGATAATATAAATATTCGCTAGCGCGGACTTCAATATTTATCAAATTCAAGCGGTGTAACGCAACGCGGGGCTTTGCTAGGCAGGGGCTTACAAAATCATCCAACTTGAGTTTCAAGAGCGCGCTCCTCTTTTCACGCGCACAAGGCTCCGCTTTAGTGAAGACGGAGGGACGCGGGAAAAAAAAAGGAGGGAAAAAAACGAAAGAAACCGTTAATTCGTCTTTTTCATCGAGCTGCGAGAGGTCACAAATATGGCAACGAATTTTAAAACGAGTCCGTTTCATTTGAATCGATTAGTGAAATTGAGCATGATTCGAGGAATCAGTATATGCTTCTTTTTTTTTTTTTATCCAGCGTTATCTAAATTAAGCTTAATTGGATTTCATTAGCAATTAATAAAACACTGCTTAATAAGAGCTAATGACTTTTTAATTCTACTATCTACGTTATAATGTGTCTATTGTAATATAATATATCCTGGCACAACGTTCGATAAATTAAGTGCCATTTAATTTGTAGTATTTCAAATATTATCTGTTATCATTTATATAATTGTTATTGCTTTGCGCTTGTTACGATGACAAAATGACGTTATAGATTTAGATTAAGAATCGTGTATAATGTATTGTAATATTATAAAGTAATTTTTTATTCGCCTCTGTGCAGATGCAATGTTTTATTGAGCTTGTACGATTAATGCTACAAATTGAGTTAATATTGATTGAGTTAAAAATATAAATAAAATAATTCCTGATATCATTGTTCTATTAATATTTAATATTTATTATATAATATATAAGACTCATGGTTTGTTCAAATATTCTCTATTTAAGCAAAAAAGAGTACATTCAGAATAAATATTGTTGAACTTTCATTCAAAATTTTTATGAGTATACTCCCAGATCAGATACTTTGTCATCCCCTCAGATAACGGGTGAACATAGCTATAATTATGAGTGAATAACTAGTATTTATAATGAATCAATATCTACTGCTAATACTCAGATTTATTCTAATAATAAGTAGATATATTTAAAGTTTTAATAATATGCTTACTATCTGTAAAATACCAGTTTTTTGCCTGTAAAATACAAGTTATTTTAAAATCATATTTATTAGAAGGCATTTACTATTTTAGATTAATTAACGGAATGCACAAATATATTAAATAATCATTAGTGTATATAAAAAGAAACAATTAAGGTTTTTAAATATACACACTTTCTTAACTCAAATTTTCCAATAAATACAATTAATTTTACGGAATTGATTAATGAATCGTTTAATTAGTTTTAAATTATTATTAAATTTTAATATAAACGTTTATTTTTATAGCGTAGAATAAAAGCTTTTAAAAACCAAGATTTTCAAACAAAGCTAACGATAATAAACATGTAATGCAAAAGAAAGAGATGCCAGTAGACAAAATTATCATTATTTTCAAGATAGAACTTTCAAAATCTTCAAGACAGAACATTCATTGTTCCAATGTTAAATGAAACGTTAAAAAATTTGTAAACTATCTCGGCACTGATCTAACCACAGTTTCTTATCGATTAAATAAAAATTCCAATTGCAAACTCTACTCATTATATTACTAACCTACTGTTTTTTATACATTATCATATTTTAGATATTATATTATGTATTATTTCTTGCGTCCACTTATAAAATAATATATGCCCCTTTTGCAATGAAATTTCTCGCTACCATAAGAAGAATTATTCTTATCTAAATTATCAGTGAAAAATCCACTTATTATTAGTATAATCCGATTAAAGTAAATAAACATTCTTTACGTTAAGACTGTAAGTGCATTGCAGTGTAAATGTTCAGTATTAAATATAAAATTACAATACTTTATACCAACATATCCCCGACAATCATCCTTTTAATTTACAAAAGCACGGATTTTTGCAAATGATTAAAATAATGTTCGTTAGCGGTTTCTTTTGTGGCGCGTTAATTGCGTATTCTCGGTTAAGGATAATTCATTAAAAGGCGCACTTGTTAGCGCTCGCGTCTCGATTTTCCTCGTCCGACGCAACTGCTGGCTCAATTATCGCTCGGCAATCGCAATCTGCGATTTTCGTCTCGTACCCCCGACGGCATCGGCGAGCTACGCACACGCACGTAAAGCCGAACGTGTAACGCCTACTCCGTCGCTTATTACATAACCCGGTGCGTCTCCATGTGTGCGCCGTGCGTGTGCACGCTAATCCATACAGGTACGTACCGTCGATCATGTGGCGCGTTACAGGACCCAACGTACGGCCAGTGCGAATCATGCAGATGCCCAAATGCGGATGTTCCAAGTAGAAATTTCAATCGGACTAAAATATGGCCTAAATAGGACAACCGTACTTCTTGATCAGGCCCTGATAAAGTAGCCAGATCAGGGTCAGCATGTGGCTGTAACCGCCTGGGATTAATGTGCTCCCGATCGGGCAAATAATATATTACTGAATATTCGTCTAGGCATGATCAGGCCATGATCAAGGCATCAATAGGGCCTTATCTGACAGTGGTGATTCCGATCGATGGCTTTAACGTGAAGGCTTTTAGTTTCCTTTAAAATTGATAGAAAACTATGATTTTAATGAACTTTAATTATTATATATCAGGCTGACCCGATCAGGGCCTGATCCAAGTATCGATAATTAAGATCCCTGGATAGAGTTCTGGTACGGTACTGAGGTGAACGCTCCTATTAGGATTAGCTATATTCTAACCAGGATCGTAGCCCTAATATACTTGGAGCAAACCAAATTCAATTTCTACTTGGATACAGCCAATACGAATCATACAGATGCCCAAATGCGGATACCCATTGCCCATTTGCATGGCTCATTTGTTCTACTCTTCGTCGACCCTAATTTCTAGCCGAAAGAAAAATGATGGTTTTATTGTAGGGCATTTGTCAGACCACAGTGCACCTAACAGATTTAACTGTATCAACCTGCACGCTTGACTAATTTCCATTTTTCCCCTCCTCTCTCTTTCCCTTTCTCGCTAGCACTCCTCTTTTTCTTGGATCCGATGTAAAGCTTTTCCTCTTTTTACCTCTTCCTTCCTTTTTATTTATTTTCTGTATTGCACAAGACTCGATCATTGCATTCATTTGAATAATATCAGTTTGAGATACGTCTACAGTGCTTCTTCTTCTTCTTCTTTTTTTCCTTTCAAAATAAATGGTTTGCCATCTCAGACTCCTCGCTGGAACATTGATCTCGATCTTTGACAAAAGATATGAACGGTCAACACGATTGCGCAAAGGATCATGAAATAAAACCTGTAAATCCAATGGTTTTCCTCCCGCTTTCTAAGGTATTCAGGTCAGAAAGTTTGAACTCTTCATTGTGGATTAACTTTTGGAAAATTGATTTTTGGCGTCGAGTAAAGTGTAATAATAAGTATTGCGAATACGCAATATCTATGTACTCTGCAACTATGAAATATAAATGTTATTAACAAAGATAACGGGGTTGGCTGTTCAAACAATTGTATTGTTTTTCCAAACTGAAACAGTCCGCTGAATGAACCGTCTTGCTCCAACTTTTAATACACAAATGGCATTTAAGATATCGCACGTTCGAATCATTCACCTCGGATACGCTTACAAAAATAATCATATCAGAAGCACGTAAGACTGCGGAGGTGAAAAAAAGGAAAGAAAAAAAAGAGGAGGATCATAATTAAAGAGCAGCGGCGAGTTTTCATTCATAAAACTGATGTTGCAATATGCCCCGCGTTACCGATATGCATTTGATTGTGGCCAGATTTAAAAATACACCTCCCAAAGGTATTATACGTAGCGAGGTAACGGGTGAGAAAAAAAAGAAGAGGAAAGAAAAAAAAATGACACACATTATCATTCACATAGCAGCAATCTCTATATCTCGCTCTCTCTTTATCTCTCCCTCGCTCTCGCTCTCTCCCTCTCTCTCTCTCTCGCGTACACATAAGCGCACGATGCTCGCAGCGCTAGCGCCCCGGTGATATCACAGTTTAAACATAGAAATTACACTACTCATCGGCTCTGACCTAACTATGTATCCACTTGAATATTTGCGCGAGGTGAATTCACAATTCGACTTTTACCAGGCTTAAATCAACAACCGGCGAGAAGATGCGGAACGCGAAACTAGCAAACAAATCAAGAGCAATGGAAGTAAAAGTGTAATAATAATGAAAAAAAAAAAGTGGCGATGTGAAATACAAGCGACGTTTGACGGATCTCTCGCAATGCCGAGTGGCTCGTTAATGTGACGCGAAAATGGCGTCAAATTTATTAGGGCCCCCCCCCCTCCACCGGGCGTTCAATTTTAATCCAAACCTTTTATTCCACCAAGGGTCAAATTAATTGGCGATATCTCCCTTTTGTTTCTCTCTATTTTTTTCCCCAATAGAAGGTGTATTGATTTCGGATTACAGGAATGATATTAATCAGCGTCTAGACGGAGGAAAGTTGTAACCCAATTTTAGAGGAAGAATGGTCTATCCGAGGTCAATAGTTCGTTACAGATAGGCACTATGATCAGCGAGATAGCGCATTTAATTTGATTGCTTAATTGTTTGGTTTATTCAATTTTGTTCCACTGGCTTATTGAATTATATTAATATATCCTCCCTTGGTCGACCTTACTTCCGCATTTGTTTATATAATACTATCTTGTACCTATAAAATAATTGGATGGATAATAATTTGGATAAATGTAAATTTGAACAAACTTTTATGTGCCTATCTTGTTTGCGGGTGTTGCGGATGACGTCATGTTTCAAAATTAAGTGTCAGTCAATTGACAAGCAACGATTAGCATCTGACCTAAACGGTCAAACTCAAAAAAGAATAGTGCCTGCTCTAGCTTTTCAGATTCTTGTCGGGTCACTTTAAAATATAAATAAAAAAGAAAAACAACTTTTTACCTCGAAACGTCGACGGGCTTGAAAGTTTCAATGATAAATTTGCAAAAAGTCGTTAGCGAAGGGAACAATTTTGCCGTTAAATATACCAATTCAGACGAGCACCATAAATTATTCGTGAGGAAAGGTTTCGAAATTGTTATCAGCGTGTAATAAAATCAAAATGTGACTAGAAAAAAAGGAGAAAAAGAAATTAAAAAAGAAGAAAAAGAAAAAAAAAAATGAGATACAACTGAACGATGACTTGTGGATAAGGTCGCGCGTGATTTTTTGTCGAAAAACCTTTGGCAAGAAAAAGATAACGCCCCGTTCGTCCCACTTGAGATTTCTCTCACATCGTTCATTACCGCAACTCGCATTAACATACAATTTCTCGGCGACACAGTCGGCCGTCTGCCCACACGTCCAAAAATAAACCGCAAAATGCACGCGCGCGCGCGCGCCTGCGAATAAACAAACTATCGAAAGACCATCGATGAAATGCGAAAGGGAAAAATGCTGCGAGGCAAAGCGAAATGGCAAACCGTACCCATATCCCGGCGTTGATTGACGGACAAAGGAAGAAGCCGATAACGAGTTCCGCGCAAAATTACGTCACCGATCGGCCAAAACGGCGACAATTCATAACGGGGTGTAATGAAACGAGATAATACGGACGGGGCGTGCAGAAGATCACGGACTCACAGGGTAAACGATAAATATAAAGGGGGAGAAAGGGAGTGGAAGAGAGAAAAAGAGTGAGACAGAGAGGGAGGAGAGCAAGGAAGGAAAAAAAAACGAAGCCGCGGTGTAATCGGTGGAAAAAGAAAAATCAAAACAAAAAGGTAAAGGGGACGGCAAATGGCGGCGCGCGGTGCAGCCGAAGCCGCGCGTTTCGGCGGAGACGCGCCACCCGGGTTCGAGCGTCCACTCGGACACACCCCTCGCGTACGTCACCGCTATCTCTGGCCGCCAAAAGCACACTTTTTTCCCGTCGCTTTCTCTTTCTCCCTTTTCCTCGGGCCGTACACGCCTTGCCTCGTCCCTCACTCCATCTCTCTTTCGCACTCGGTCATTGCGCGCTCGTCGCGTCCTTCTTCGCCGTCCTGCTAACGTACAGAATAGATGAAATGTGCGGCAGTACTTACTGGCTGATGCAGGACGTAATCCGCTCGGCAGACACCCTCCCTCGTGGCACCTTACGTAAATGACAACCTGAGCACCACGAGGTACGAAAAGTTTTGACGGTCGGTGTGCGCGCGCGTTCACGAGTACGAGCAACAACGAGTCACGCAGCCAACGCCGAGGGCACGCATCATCACGGGCACACAGTCGCGATAAAAAGCCGACGACGGGGCGACGGCCAATCGATTGGCGGCGAATGAGCGTGCTGTCTGGGGCACTCGGCACGGGTCAGCCAACGGAGCGTCGCTGGCTCTTGCTTCGGGGCCTTTGCGGGCGGCTATGATTGCGCCTGCGCGATATGCGCGCGTACCCACTCTGCCTCTCTTGGCGTAGCGGGCGGCTCGCGGAGAGGGACGGGGATACGCTATTTCGCCCAGACGCGCGACCGTCAGTGCGCACGCGCGTCCCCGTTTTTTGTTACGGCCGTGCGCGGCGTTGCCGAACAGCCGAACAGCCGATGCGATGCACGCCGATGCGCCAGCACACTAGCGTCGGTAATGCTTGTTTCACAGATGGCGCTAACCAATTTGAAAGATCCGTCGGCGAAAATGTTTTTCGGAAAATACCTTCAACATATAGATAAGGATTGCGTGTTATCATGTGCAAAACAATTCTCTTATAGAAAAAGATGTTACGCATTTCGTGGCTTTTTCTTTCTCTGTCATGAACAGTAATGTAACAAAAAGCAAATGCGTCCTTCATTTAATAAGAATAAAAAATTTATGTTAATTCAGCAAGAAATTACTTGTCTTCTTTATTATTCATAAAAAAGAAAAAAAAATAATGACCTAAATAAATTTAAATAAAACATATTTCTGGCGCGTTTATAAATGCTGATAAAATCTTAAAGATTGAAAAATTCCAATTTTAATATATTTCTTAAAAGAAATTCAAATTATCTTCCAGATTTTTTTTGGTTTTAAATTTTACTTCTTGTATGAGAAAATGAATGCAAATTGTTAAATTTGAATTAATTTTGGCAAAACAAGGTATATAAGAAATATTAACCAAAAAAATGAATACAATCCAATTAAAAATATAGTATTAAAACATATAGTAACGAACGGAAAGGTAGACAACGAACGTATAGACTTATATATCGTATATCACTTATTATCTACGTTTTTATACATTTTCATGTTTATAAATATATACTCATGGAAAGATACACTTTCTTCACTGCTCCATCGTCTTTTGCATACAAGTTTAACCATTATTAATAAAAATTAATTATATATATATTAATATATATTATTAATAAAAATATTGATTTGGTAAATAATAAAAGTAAAATGTTAAATGAAAACATAAAAACAGTTTTAACAGCAATAAATATACTTTCCAATATTTACAGTAATTATACATAAACATAAGAATTACTTCATTTTTTTCATTGTAAGTAAATGATTTCTTAATGCTATTTGTTTACTTTTAAATGAACGCTTAACTTTGCTTTTAACTTTATGTTTTATCATCTGATAGGCTTTTGTCTTCTTTTTTTCTCTGTTTGTTTTACTGCAAAATGGATCAACACGACCATCTTTGTAACCAAACTTTTCCCGATCCTTTCTTCCTTCCTGTAAAAAAATAAGAGAAAAAGAATTTAATAATCTGCTGCGCAATTGAAACCACATTTTATTATTTATGCATAACATGGTAAAACGAAATTAGACAATAAAATTGTTTTATTGTAAAAATAAAAATCAATGCTTCAATTTCAAATATTTACCTGTACACTCTTGATTCGACTGTCTTTATCATTTTTCCTTTTTTTGTAAATATTTTCAATGTCTGATAGTTTCAACAATTCACCATTATTTTCTTCCTCTTCTTCCAAAGGTCTTTTCACACCACGTTTGGCAAAAGATACTTTTTGTTTTGCAAGTTCCAAATCAATTTTTTTAAATTCTTTTTCAGTAAACAGACGTAGCGTTGACACGCGCGATGCTCTTTCAATCTTCTCAGGATCGATTGTGGCCTTTTTTGCCTGTTCAGCTTTTCTTTTTAATCTTTCTAACTTTAATTTTTTCCTTTCAACTTTAGACAATTTTTTTGGTTTTAATATGTGTTTTTTAGATTTGTTAGGTTTATTTGTATTTGAATCTTGAACATAATTTTCATCACCGCAGCCTTCTTCATCAACATCGTTATCATCATCATCTTTGTCATCATCATCATCTTCTTCTTCATCATCATCATCATCTTCATCTTCATCTCCTTCTGAAATATTAAGTTGCCCCTCATCTTCGCTATGACTTATATCAACCCATTCATCATCATCATCCTGAAATAGAAGCAAAAATTAAAAAATATTTATTAAATATTAATTTTATACTTATACTATTAGTATTACATATAATTTATTAATTATTCAATTGCATTAAATTGTGTTAGTTTACTTACATCACTATTCTCATTTACTTCGCTTTCTTCATCATCATTTGCATCTGAATTTTCATTTAAAATTTCAGCACCAGGAATAAAATCTTTGGCAACTATTTTACCATAGGTTTTATCTTCTAAACTTGTCATTGCTTCAGTTGGTCTACCCTTATCTTTTTTATGTAAAAGATGTGGCATTACGTTTCGGAATAATGTTATTAAAGATCGAGCAGCCATCATCACACTTCTTTCACGATAATTCTTGTATTGAACCAGATCTCTTAACAGATCTTCATCCATTGCTAATGGACATCTAGCGCAAATTTGTCGAACAGCGTTTAAGCCAATGGCAATAACATCTGTCGAATTTCTTTCTGTAACAAAGTTATTTACAATAACTTTTAATACAGACTCCAAGGTGTCCGGTGGAAGTAACTCATGGGATGCTTGCGCAACGAATAATAACAATTTAGTCACTTCACGTTGATGAGGTTGCAAAAATCTCTGTATATAAGGATAATAATTCAATAGAAATAATTGATGCAGTCCAATTAATTTCGAAATAATGTCCAAAATCATGATTTTTATTTCGAACCAGTCTACTTTATCTAATCGTTTGAACAATTTCTCTGCAAAATCTTGCGGATCGTTAATAAGGTGCAGTGCAGAAAAATTAGTTTGTTCATTTTTTGATTTTTTCTTCTTTGATTTCTGAAATAAAATATATATATTAATTAAAATATAATTTTAATAATAACATTTTTTCAATTTGTTTTTAAATATAAATTACTGTAAACTCACTTTTAATTCTTGTTTGACTTTTTTAAGCTGTTTTTCTCTCTTTTTTGTTTTTTTATTAACTTTATTCGACATCATAACTTCTTTGATGTTTGGCTCATCATCTGATTCATCTGAATTCTGTTCTTCTTTTTCAGGATCTGTCCCGAGAAAAAATTTTAAAGCAGTCACCATTACTTTAGGATGATTTGAGAAACATGACATTCCAATCAAGTTAACAGTTTTTTGATCGTTCCAGATATTTTTACCATACAAAGTCACCATTATATCAACTGCAATTTTTGCAATTTTTGCATCAGAGTCTTTAGACATTGTATGCATAATAGTCCTCAAAATAGAATTCATTTTAATATTCTTTGTTTTGTCGTTTATATTTTTTATATCTGTTACAATGTAGTCTTTAAGAAAAGATCGCAAGACTTTATCTTGACATCTCATTAATTTAAAAAAATTATTAATCAATATATCTGGATCCAATAAACCTTTGTTTCGTAATAAAATTAAGGCTTTGCAAAAGTTTTTTCTCATTTCATTATCTATTGTAGTATTATGCTTCTCAAGTACATTAATAATACACTGTGGCAAAGTTTTCATTTCATCTTGATAACAATGGACAACCTAAAATTTTAAATATGTGATGTTTAAATTTATAAATATAAATTTTAAAATAATTAATACTTATCAATCATTATAGAGAAAAACAAATAAAATATATATTTAATGAAATTTATATTACAACAAATTTACCTGTGCTAAAAACATAGTAGATTCTGCTAATTGTTTATTATATTTCTCTGGTGACAAGCAGTACAACTCCAACATTGATTGGAAATTTTTATATTGAAGAAGAAACTGAAAATTAAAATTAAGAAAAAATGATCACACAACACCATTTAATTTTATGAAATGAATAATTTATTATTTATATTAATATAGTTTTATATACATATACATTCTAATAATTGTTTTTTATTTATTTATTTTTTTTTTTTATAAAAACTGAAAACTTAAACTTATGTACTTACATCATCTTTATAGGATTCAGGATCTCGCTTAATAAGATTTTGAAGCTGGGGTAAATTATGCGGCAATTGATTATTATGTCGCACCATTATGACTGTGTAATTCGCTTATCTAAATAAAATAAAAAAAGCCATAATTATACAGATAAACCATTTTTAATCAATTTAATATTATGGTTGTCTTTATTAAATAACTAATCTTTATTGAAATTGTAAATAATAAAACGAATAAATAAATAAAAAAAGTACAACTGTATATTAAATAAATAAGTTAAATACATTATCCTACTCGTTTGGATGTCTCTAAACAACCATAATATATTTTTAATTTTCTGTTTTACATGCATACACCTATTGTCAAGAAATATATTAATTTTTCATTACCTTATAAATTAAGATATTTTTCAAAATGTTTATTTTTCACTTGTATAATTGATTCGACTTCACGTTTAAACACTGTTTAAACAGGTTAAACACACGTGTTTATTAAACGTTTTTTTTCACATTAAACTTAAGGCAGATCCATGCCTTTAGTTTCATGTCATGTTCCACAATTGACTGGCTGTGTTGTGCATTTTCTTCTAACTTATTAAAATTTATATGTTTGTCTCACTAACGCAGTAGTGAGTGGCAGCACATATCTTTTGGCGCGTTCGAAAAAGATTTTCAGACTATATTATTGATGTTTTATTTCTCTCTTTCAAGCTATCATTAAATGAAGAAGAAAAGAGATAATGTTGGAACATGCCTTTAATCGGCTAATTATTAACTTATTCTGTGAAAATAAATAAAATTACACTTATCTAGTACTAAACGATTGATATTTCACCTTGAGCCGTATTATATACACGTGCACACCATTGTATGCACATACATACATACACACACACACACATGCATACATACAAACAAGTGATGCCGCGCTAAAAAATCATGGTATGCGCGTGCGTGTGCGTGTGCGTGTGTCGATATTCAAAATACGGCTCCTAGCGGTAAACACGCAAAAAAAAAAAAAAGAAATAGCTGAACGTGCCTAATTTTGCACACATGCTATTAATATGACCTAAAATTCAGAAGCGTACTGAGTTTATTTCTAAAGTATAATTTAGTTTGTGCATAATTACCTGAAGAATTACGTTTAAAAAACGAATTGTTACCCGTAAAAGAGTAATTATTATTTCATAAGGTAGGTATATTTTAATTAATGTTCATATTTTAATAAATTATATAGGTTAATTATTTTGTTTCTGTGATTCTAAATGAATAAAATACAAAGATACATTAAAATGGCTGCGAAAGTCCGTAAGATATTTATAAAATGTTGGAAAAAATTAGAATTAAAATAAGTAAATTTGTTAATCCTAATTAATCTGCTGCATTGCATTTTGAAATGTTTTAAACATTTTACCGACATTTTCGTAACATTTTTACAAAAAATCCTTAAACTGAAACAGTTTGAAATTAGAAATTTTCCTATGACTATGGTTTCTGTATATTAATTTACAATTATATAAATGATTGCAGGACCATGAACCCAATTCCTAGCGACTCGAAAAACGTACCTGCTTCTACTAATTACGCTTTTGTCGTAGATGAAAAAGGATTATTTGATACTTTATCTAATGGGCGTCTTTGTAAATCAGTGAGAATAATGACTTTATTAGTGAACATATTTCCTTATATTAAACCCTTTGCCAAAAAATTTATATCTCTTACGCGAATATACCGGGAAGACAAATCTCCCATTATATCTGATGACAAATTTGAAGGTTACCACTTAACTCTCCTTGCTATCCATTTTTTTGGTCCTGCATATTCACGATCAGAAAACTTACACTTACAAATTACTAAAAGGATGAATGCTGCTTTAGGAAGAAAATACAAAGTTCCCACACCTGAGCAAGTGAAGACAGTCTTGGAGAGTATATCCTGGAATGTTGGTATCATAACCCCAGTTGTGTATGAATTGTTGGGAATGGTACTCTGTATCAAACCTGATGGAACTTATGATGCAGAAGCAACTATTGACGAATTGGAAAAAGAAAGTGTTATGAAGGAAAAATATGAAATGTCAGGAATAGCATATGATTTACTGTCATATGCAAGGATGATATATAAGTACAAGCGTGTTACAACCATCAGATTTGTACTTTCGGTTGCTGACTTGATCAAAAACATAGCGGAACTTAAAGATACATTTGGTCATGAGTTGACTGAGTTTGAAAAAATTGAAAAAACACTACAGAACTCACCATACATAGGATTAAGAGCAGTCATACCAAAAGAATATCACATTAAAAATTTTACAAAGTTAGTATATTGTGGTCTACTGTACCACGAAAAGTACTTTACCAATGAAGCAGAAAAGAAATTTCTCAGAGATGGCAAAATAGCTAATATTATTACTTATATTCCTACAGTTGAAATGAGATTATTTATTGAACAAATAGCTAAGGACTTACCAACTCCTCAAGTTTGTGCCATAGCTTCTATAGTACAGTTTCTCAGCTTGTATAAGGCAAATAATATAATGTCAACAAAACCTAAACACATTCAAAATGCTGTCCTTAATTTATTACGGAATAAACAAAATAAAGGAAGTTGGGCTGAAGAAAAAATAGAAATAGAAAAAACTACTTATTGGAAAGAAACTTTACAGAAATTTAATGATGATGTAACCGCAATATTAGAGACCAAGTTATTGTATCTTAAAGCTAAGTTAAACAAAATATATAACATAGAAGAGTATCAAACAGCAGATAAAACTTTGGATATCTGGAGACAGTGTATCATAAAATCATTAAAACGAGTCGAAGAATTGAAAAATGTATTATCTCATCAATTTCCAGAGATACAGAACTGGATAAGGAGCGACATAAAGTGTAAATTACAGGATATAATAACTATACTTAATAATGAACCTAACCTTGTTTCCACTAAAACGAAGCATGTATTGATGAAACCTTCTGATTGGCTAGCGTAAGCACCAAGGAAATAGTAAGGTATTTTAGAGATAAGATAAATGCCAAATGCTCACAATAAAGTAAAGCAAAAGAATAATACAAAAATCTCAAACGGTGGGTAGTTGTACACCCTTACAAGAAGTTCTAAGTCAAGAGGAAAAGACTGAACATAATGGGGAGCATTTTATGAAAGATCATTCAAGCGTTTAATTTAATGTTTTTAATAAAAATATTCTATGTCAATAAAAAAAGCATGAAATAATATTTTTTTTTCGTATGATATTAAAGTAATTATGTTAATTGATAATTTATTCTATATGTTTTATATGTTAATAAATATTTGTCTACATATTGCATTTATTTTTTTCCAATAAGTAAAGATTAAACAAATCTTTTTATCACTAACTAAGATAATTTTACTACCGGAAAGAACACATTTTATTATCGTATGGATTTATAAAAGAAGGTATTTGTTAACAAACAAATTTTTCCCTCTAATTTTAATTACAATCAGTAATTAGTATCTATCATATAATTTATGTAAAGTATGGTTCAAAGAAAAATCCAAAAATTTTTTTATTGTATATTTTGCACAAATTATTACAGAAATAATACATTCCTTTTACAGATAAAATAAATTCATAATTCTTGTCAATTTTAGTTGAATGCGGATCATAAAATTTATCACGTGGAATGTATATCTGATGTATGTATATATTAAATTCGATATCAATTCCTCACAAATAATCAAATTTTTTATTTTTAAAACAAGAGTCCTCTAAAGGAAACTCATCCTATATTCCTGTATGTACAAACATAATACCGCACTGGAATTAAAGTAATACTTTATAAAGGATGCATATACATATAATTTTTACTAATACGGCGCATTTTATGGGCCGTTTCAAGAAAAGAAACTAAGATACAACTCAAAATATATAAAAAGTAACAAAAATAAAATAATCTTCAAAATATGTGCAATACTGCACTTTGGACGGTAATAATTACAACTAAGGCGGAATCGTGATTCGGCATGACTAAAAAACAAAAAGAGGAAAACGAAAAAGTAAGACCAAATGTAAAGGCAACAAAAAGTATTAAAACATTAATCTTACAATTAACTGACGTAAAATTTCTTAAGTGGAAGCAAATGTTGCGAGAAATTTCAATAAGTTTAATTGATATATCTCGCAAGTTCGAGTAATAAGCTAAGTGTCACAAACATTCTAAACCGTATCAACACGAACGTACCAACAAATTAAAAAGCAATCATTTCCCTTAATTCGTCAAAGTTGGCACCATATATGATACGTTAATAAGAAAGTTGTTATGAAAGAAATGATTATCTTTGGGAGTGTAGATATACATTTGTCTTCTTGAAAGAATATATATATATATATATATATATATATGTATATATATACTCTGCTTCATAACTTTAATCCTAGTAAGTATAAAAATTCTCAATGTTTTTTATATCAATTCAGTTACTTTTTATTTGTCGGTCGTTTGAAACGCCAAACCACTAGCACGAAAATCGCACGTTGAATTAGATAAATGAAAATATTCTTTACACACTGACATTTCATTCATTTTTATACAAGTTTTCTTCGTCAGATCATACATATCATTATATTCGTTGCTACAAAATTAAGAGATCTGACAATATTTTATGTAAAATTCATGTTTTAAAAAGAATTTCACGTTAAACAATTACTGTAAAATCGATGATAGTTTTTTTTTATTTTTATAAAACATGGATTTAACTTATTTATCACTTTGTAGAAAAAAATGTATAAAATGTAAGAAAGAGAAAATCTAATCGATTTTACAGTAATTTACGAGGGACTTTTATCGGTTCTCGCTAAAATGAATACAATATTACGACTGATATCAAAATATACTTTGATGTATGCACTGAAAACTTGGTATCTTGAAATCGAAAACTGTTTACCCACCATTTGATATCAAATTTTCGTCTTTTATGAACTACATGTCGATATGAAACTTTACAATCGTATAGTTATTGAAAGCTATACAATTGCACAGTGTCAATGAAGATCCTCCTGATAAAACTCGGTAGTCAAAGAGCACTTGTTACATTTCATCGATATAATCGAATTTCAGATCTTTGTTTATTCTGGTACTACATTCAGAACGGTATGTTTTGTTAAATTCTAAATTCAAGCCAACACTACATCCAATGATTTATAAGATGTAAAATTTTTAATGGCTCTAGAACTAAATTATTTACATTGCATACCGCTCTCTGATAATCAAGGTCAGTTCAGGGAACTTTAACTTCATTATCTTTCTCCGCAAATCGTAATTACATTTGTTCTTAATTATAATTGAGATTCATTAGTCCCTTCTGTTGAAAGTTTTTTAAAAAAATTGTTTGTTCGTTGGTAATGTCAATAGTTATTATGTTAATTAAATTATAGTTTAATGTTATACTCTCGTTTAAAAATATTGATGAAGTGAATTATAATGTATTACAAAGATGCTTTATAACTATATTACACTGTGTGATAGTTTATTTTCACTTACGCAAATAATCGATTTAATATATATATATTACAAATATATAAAATTTATATTATAAATTAAACTATCTTTTAAATTATAAATTATATAAAATTTGCAAAAGCATATTAATGACTTGAATTCAATGAAACTTTCATATTACGTTAATCATACGGCAATACTTGCGTAATTCCTTTCTCTTTCAAAAAACTTTCAGTATTTTCGAAAAATAAAAGTTCTATTATCATATTCCTGTCACTCCACGATCTCCACAGCAATTCTGTCACTTGAAATGGCATTGTCAGATTCATCCTTGAATTATATTCAAATGAACCATTCTTTCTTCTTTTGAACTTGATGGCCAGTTGCAGAGTTAACGACTGCTGAGTCAGGATCGAGCGCGATTTCCGCGCCTTTGTCTTCTTGGGTAAGGTACTCGCCTTTGTGCCTGGACATATATCGTCCAATCAAAATGGCCATGATCACAAGCGCAATAAAGATAACAGCGAGGACACTTCCGAGGATTGCGGTGTCGGTTTCATTGTATGCAGCGCGCACTTTCTCTTCGTCGACTAGAGGTGGCGGTCGCGTTTCAATAATATTCGGTGGATGCGTGACTGGTTCAACGCCACAGAAATCTTCTGTGAGGGGACCGCTCAATGAACGAACATTTCCGGGTCCTTTCTCTTGGAACAATAGCTTTAAGGGATAAATATCATCGAATTCCACACGAGACACGCAACCAATAAATCCCTCAGACATGGATTCATTTTTGCCGATGTACATGTATTGAATGTTGTTAAATTGAGCATCGGCGGATGTTTTGATGTTTGCATGATATTCCCATGGCTCATAATTATCTACCTGCATCACTAATGTTGCACCAGAATTCTTTCGAGCTACAATTTATAGAATTATGAGAGATATTAAAATATAGAATAATACTAAAAATAGTATTTAAAAATATAAAATAAATTATTATTTTTAAACGTACTTATTCGCACATCGTGATATTGTCCCAAAGCAAAGTATATATCAGGATAAATAGCTTCCTGTCTTTCAAATCCAAAATCGTAAACAACACGTAAATGGCCACTGTTGGAGACAGCTATTGTCATATATTCTCCTGATATATTTGAAAATAGACCAAGAAGAAATCCTTTAGGATTAGTCGTAGTGAATCCCACTCTTATTTTTTCTGCGATCGTTGATCTCCAGCTTCCCATAAAATCATATTTTATTATAGAATTGGCGCGCATATTAACACCAATTTCTGTAAAATAAACAATACAAAATTAGTTTTCATTTTTCCTCCACGTAACAATATATATGTGACGTGGAGCTTACTGTTATGTTTAAAAATAAAAATAAATATAATTAATACACAAATATAGAATTACATTGATAATATTATTGTTTTTAACATTACTTGAGGTATTAATTTTTCAATAAAAATTATTGCTTTTTATAAGGAAATTTTTCTGTTTTAAATATAAACATAGCATTTAAAATTAATCCTTTGCTTTTATAAATAGTAATCCAAAGATTAACATATATCTAAAACAAAGTTGAAAACAGTAATATTATCTGTCATACTCTCTCACTGCATATCTAAAATTAATTGTATTATAATTTATACTGTTACAGAGATATTTTTTATACTGTTACCGTTACTTATTTTAAACAAATATATTTTTTGTCAAATTTTATTTTTCTTTCATTTGTCAACTTTCCATTATTTTTTCAAATAAACTTGAAATTATATAATATAATCTCACCATCAGCGCAAATTCTTCCCTTGAAGGATGTCCATCGACAGTCACACGTGTACCCATCATACCTTTCATGGCAAGTACCATTATTCAAACAAGGATTACTTTCGCATTTCCCAACACAGCCTTCACTTATTCCGTACATAGTTTGACGCGCCCGCCCTCTAAGATCCTGCAATTTGCCATTAAGCAAAAGTGCCCTAATACAGCCAACGTAACCATCGCGATCATCGGTTGTGGCACCGACAACTAGATCCGAGGTGAGATGAAGTGCGCGCACTGGACCTGGAGGTTCTCGCACTTCACTTTTAAGAGCGCCACCATCAACGACGATGCGTGCCTCCTTACGGTTTCGCTCTACGGAAACTGAGTGCCATTGATTATCGGCAAGGCGAGACGATGATTGGACACTAACGGTTACTGGCCCACCACCAGCTTGATATTGGAACCGCATTTGGTTACCATCGTTGATGGTCACTTTGATATAATCCGTAGGGCCTTTGCTATGAATAATAACGCCGCTATCCATGGTGGTCTTGAACTCGAAGTAAATATCCCCACTGTGACCAATGTCAAAGGTCGGCAACCGTATAGTTGCATCAACAATACGGAAAGTCACCACGTTGTTGAAGAGATCTGAAACATCGTTAAGATAAAGTTGAGAAAAGTTAAAAAGCATTTTCAATGAACTCGGATTTCATTTCTTATGTTCATAGCTTTATTTTTACTTATCAATTGATTAAAATCGAATACCAAATTTAAGAATTATTAATGAAATAACATTTTATTTTCAATGTATAATTTGTAAATAATTTATTATAATGCATGTTAATTTTAAGTTTATTTTTATGCTTAAAAAAAGTTGTAACACAACAATTAATGGTCAGTTATTACGCATTTTTAATTTTATATTTAGTTTTCTTACAAAACAAATAATTGTTATTACTTAATTAACGATATAATATTGAAATCTTTCAATAATTAAATTTTCAAATAGAACACCAATGATAGTATACTGTGAAATTATATTTTTAATCAAATAAACTACGATTCAATAAATCCGAGTTCTAATTTACACATCACTCGTTCTACAGTTATTTTTAAACTACATTATAATAACAATTCAATTGAAATAAACATATACAGTAAATCTCTTTTTACTTGATTGATCAAAGTATTCAAATACAGATTAAAACATAAGTAACACTCGGCATTCTAAACTTTTTAAAATTGATGAAAAAATAAAAATAAGCATCGTTACATTATGACTATAATTTAATCTTTTATAGTAAATATTGTTAGAAATATGTTATGAAATATATATTTTTAATGCTTTCTAAATTTTAACGTAATTAGTATACTTCGGCAAATCATGCAATGCAGAAGCTCATTTTGTTGATTATATCTAATTAAATAGGTATACATTACACGACCACGACATAGCGTACTCTCGTGCGTTAAGTCATGAATAATGGCTAAGTTGTGAATGTGCTAAGTCGTGGTCGTGCAAATATATAAGTTTTCTGAAATAAAATGGAAATTTATTTCCATAATTTAAAAATAAAAACTAAAAAAAGACACATTGTTTAAATTAAATTTTAGTAAAAATCAAAACAAGGCAAATTTTATATACACATTACAAACTCATTAAAGTAATGAAATTCATATCAAAACAAAATCAATACAAACTTTTATAAAAATTGTTAGTTTTTAAGAGAATACATCAGATTTTGATTTAAGCTCATAACTTTTTTGTCTCAAGAACTATTATTTATCTTCTTCAAGTAACAAATTTTACTTATTTAAACTATAATTTTATGTTTTTATAATTAATGTATTACCAAAAAGTTCTAATTTTTTAAGTGTCAATAACGAATGAAAAATTACTTTAAAAGAAGAATAGTTCAGAAAATAAATTTTAAATGTTAAAACATCATATAAATAAACACAGAATTTCTTTCAAGTACAAAAATGTATTCTCTTCTAATATTGTCAACAAAATTTAAAGTATATCTATCACCCTGTTAATGCAAATATCTATCATCCTCTTAATAAACAAAAAAAAACAAGAAAATCTAAAAATCCAATATATCTACCAACTCTTTACACGCGAAGGTCCTTCTTACCTGTAGTTACCTTGGTAGGCACCCAAGGTAATTCCGACCCTTATAAAAAATATAATTAAAAATAAGTGAAATAAATTGCAAAACAGTGTATACATCTATGCATAATTAATAAATTATATGAAATTAAATGTTAAACGACATGTACAAAAATAATGAGAAACTAACATAAGTAATTTATTTTAATATTTAATGTTGCAACATTTTTATTAGAAAATGAACTTTTATTTTTTGTTTTTTAATATTCTTCAAATAATTTCATCTGCCTACCATCTCCTTCGCAAATCATAGGCCCTAAAGTATAACGTCCTTCTTTATCATCCAAAGGCGTTCCAGTATCTCCGAATCTCAGTTGCATTACAGGTAGGTGGTCTTTTTCTTCAATATCTCCACCATCCTCGAACCAACCCTCTAAATTTGAATCGCAATTACACCATTTTGTGTTGTCAACACAGCTGCCATAAACGCCACATTCGCATTTACGAGAGCCAGGTAAAGCGCCACCCCAATAATCCATTTTTTGATTATTTTTACCAACCCACCAAGAATTGGGGCGGAATATTTCGGTTGGATTAACTAGAAATATTGAAAATCATACAAATAATCACATCGGAAATATAAAAAAGGTTTCAGTAAAAAATCAAATTAATTTATAAATGGTCATATTGTATCTTGAAAGAATGTCAATGATATATTAAGAAGTGTATTAATAATTATAATATGCATACGTTGTACTTCAATAATCCTTATTTAAAAACGAAAATATAGAAACAATTGATTAATAAATGTTTTCTATCAGCACGCAACACTATCGTACCTGGAGTATTGAATAATTTCGAATGCTTGCAGCTATAATTGATTCTTTGTTTACACGTTGTAGATCTATTTATCAAAGCTTCTATTTGATCAATTTCAGCATCATATTGAATATTCTGTATGAAACTGCCAGGTTCTTCAAATCCGTTTACCGGAGTCGGTAATTCATTTTGATGATGGACAACTGTGCGCGTGGTTCCATCTGAATAAAATTCGCAAGTAACTGGGAATGGTTTTAAGGGTCCACTTCCATCAACATCAATTTCAATGTCAGCTTTTTGATTCACTGAATGTGTATTCTTGTAAGCTTCACAGGATAACGGATTCACAGCTGACATAAACAAAAAATATTTCACACATTAATTTGCAAACAACTATTTAAATATATTTTATTCAAATTGTGTTATAAAATGACTTACGAGTATGACAAACTGCACCAGAGTAGCCAGTATGTGAACAATCGCAAATAAATTCGGACGATGTTTGCCGACAAACTCCGCTATGCTTACATGGATTGGGATTGCATCTATCTACCATCTGACAGGCATCGAAAACTATCTCATTTTTGCAGCAGTATTCATCCTCGGTCCAATCGGTTGGAAGTTTATAATTACCATCAATACTGATAACCCTCATACAACCAACAAAACCGATGTTGTTGTCTGTTTTAATGTCAACTCCACCTACATAATATATTGGTCCAGTAATCATCTTTAATAACCTTTTCGTTTTCATCGGACGACCATCTACATTTAACACAAGCGAATTTTCTGATATGGTCAAAATGACCTGATGCCACTTTCCATCATCAAATCTTTCGTCAAAATTATCAAGAACAGCCACTGGATTGCCTTTGGTTTGAACTTCTACTTTTAATTTACTGTCTTCCAAGAACAGCTGCGATTCAAACATATCGCATTTAATTTAATAACAATTCAATTAAGTTTAATTAAAAATAATAAGCAATGTATAAAGGATAATCATTTACCTTTACGTATCCGGGAGATGTAAACTGATGATAAAGTATAATTCCTCTTTCCTCGTACGTTCGAAAAGAGAGTGAAACGTTCATTCTTGAAATGCCTTCGTAACCTGTTAATTTGGCATAAGACCCTGTAGTTAAAAAGGTCACTGGTATTATAGGTGGTTCAGGACAATTGTAACTAGTGTGAACTTTGTGAAACCGTAAATTTTCGCCAGTAATTTCTGACTCCTTAAGATCCTGGATTAAACTGGTAGTATTCAAATATAAATTTTCAATACAGCCGGTAAAATTTTGATGAATCACTAAACCTTTTTGTTTATTTGGTACACCTCCCAAATAAAGCTAAAATGAAATTAATGTATAAATTATAAGAATAAGTATTATTTGTTGTTTTATATTTTCAGATATAACTCACCTCTCGGTTCAGATCTAATCTATGGAATTCCCCTTTTATTTTCCCTTTAATTAAAACTCTGTCCACTGAAAAAGCAATGTCCTTTCTATTCCTTGAAATTACAACATCGTGCCACATATTATCATCCAAGAGACTTCCAACAGATAAACTAGTAGTAATTCCTGATCCCAAATCAATGTTCAGTAACATTCGATTATCACGTAATTGCAATGCCAAGAAGTCGCCTTGAGTACCACGGGAGTAAAGTATTACACCGTCTGCATTATTAGTTTTAAAACGGAAACGAATTGAATGACGGTCGGTTTCAATTGGTTCTCGTAGAAGATCCCAACGAACAAGAGCAGTACCATTGAATGAAATTACATGAGATTCTGAAAGAAATGTTAGTTTCTTTTTATTTTGTTATTTAATAAAGAAAGATTTGGATATTTAAATAATATATATATTATATATTTACCATATTCGCAACCATACAGTTCCAATCTTAATGATATCCTATCGCGCCATCTCGTTGGATTAATGCGGATCCATTGTGCAATAATAGGGACATCGAATCGGTTCAACTTAATTAAATCGCCATTTACATTACCTTTGAACATCTATAATGAATTGCATAATTATGTTTAGTAATTATTATATCTCATAACAAGTTTTTTGTTTCACCATTTTAACTTTTATTTTCAACACTGTTGTTAACGTTTTTATAACAAAATATTTTATTTCAATAAAAAATTTGTACTATTTATGCAAAAAAAATTTCTTTTTAATGTCTGTTTAATTAAAAGCAATTATTTTTAACTACATGCGCAATATTTTAATAAACACTCTTATTTAAAATATGTACAGTTTAAAATCATATCCATCAATGACTGAATGAATTATTTAGATATAGTACAAAAATTACCAGTTATTTGTTTTTAGTAATATAGATATTATAGATAAAATCAGATGAAAATAAGGAAAATCAAATTATGATTCCTGAATTTTTTTGTTAATTAATCAAACATTGTAACTTCCAATTTTGTACTAAAACTTAATCAATTAATAGATCTCTTCGTTATACTTATTAAGATTATTGATTTATGTTACATGAAAATTATATAACGAATGGTGATACTAATTAAAATTAATGTAAAAGTAAATAATCCAAAAAATATGACCGAGGAAAATAATAAATTCAGTCCTTGATTATTAAATAAATACCCAATCCAATGCACACTTTCTTATATATTTCATATTTTTACATAGGAAACAATTCAGGATTATAAGTAATTTAACTAAAACATTATTTTTTTAGCATATTTACAATACAATTTAGTTACAATTTCCTAATTACTTTTAATGAACAAATTTTATCAGTATTATTTTATTTTATTTTGATCTAGTTCACAGTTAATTAACAATTTTTCTATTTTTGACACTTTTAGATGAAAACACCAAGATTCTTAAGTTAATGGCAAAAATATTTTCAATTCCAAGGTCAAACTTCCTGCTAATAAAAAATAATCCCCTTTTTTTTTCATTATCAAAAACACGAAATATATAAGATTCGATGTTATAAATTTTAGTTTTTGTTTGACGTGTAGCTTTCGCGTGAATTAGCTAAGAAATTGTATTAAAATACTAATTTTAATCGAAGCAATTACGATGTTAGTTTTGCCAAACATGTTAATATGGTTTTAAAGTGCTAAAAGAATTTTTAAAGTAGTGAATATTTTCTCATCTTGCATCCTATAATATATATTAAAATTTATGTACATTACTTATAGAAAATCTTGTTTAAATTTTGAAAAAACAATCCAATTGATTATACCATTGTAATTGACGAAAACGAGGAAGAAATAAAAATTTTTTTATTCCAATCAAAAAATGTACAAATGCTTTGCAAGTGTAGCATTTATATTTTTAAAAATAAATTTACTGGATAAGAATTCATCTCAATAAAAATGATAAATTGCATTTAACTTATATATAATTTCATCTAAAATCTGAAACTCAAACTTCTTGAACTGATCTCATTCCATCTTTTGTAATACCTCGTCTGTACCCTCTTGATTTTCATAACTTATCCAGGCTTGTCCATCATCGGAGTACTGAACAATATACTCAGTGACATATTCATTAGTATTCGAGCGACCTCTAGTGGCAATGCTGCGGATCTCGTAACGTTCTCCCAAATCGATGGTCAGGTGCTGATCATAACTGCTACTTTCTGGTGACCACGCGGAGTCCCCTGCAAAGCCCAACCCCAAATTCGGGTGTCATGGTAAGGCGAAAGCGTTCGCTATTTGTGAAACGTCTAATGAGGAAGAAGTGTGTGTACTTTGCATTCAACTAAAAAAGAGATAGGAAGCTCAAGCGTTACTGTTGCATCTGCAGTTGCAAACCTTTGATCCAGATAATCAAAACGATATCACCATTGCACGAGAACTGAATTAGGAGCTACTTTGGTTAGTTGATATTCTAGCTTAGTAACTAACAAGCGGCACACATCTTACCTTGATGTTACCATCGTGATCCTTATACTCTGCGTAATCGAGACCATTGACACCATAACTGATACCATATTCCATAACATATTCATTGTAATGAGGCCTGCCCTGGGTTGCGATGCCAGTGATGTTCATCACTTGGCCCAGGTCGATAATCAGGTGCTGATCAAAATCAGAACTTCCAGCGGTCCATGCGTTTGCGCCTATACCACACATACAAGTACGCATGCAAGCAACTTAAACTTAATTTGGAGGGGAGGCACGTCTAGCTTTGGATTGTCTCAAATCATTTACTTTTTTGACATTTCGTCTATTTAATAATGATATTTTTCAGCAAAAAGTAAGTGTATAACGGAACAGTAATTAGAAGAACAATAATTAATTTAGTACCATTAATTTATATAGTATTTCCACTGATAATTATATAATTATCATTGTTTACTTTTATGTACAATGCAACTAATTGACGTTCATTGGGACAATTCCAAAGCATTTGTAACTTAAATTATTTTGTTTAAGCTTATAACTACTGAAGTTAATTAAACTTAATTATTTAAATAAGATAAGTAAAAGTTTGAATATCGTATAAAAAGATTGTTACTATAAATTTAAGATAAAGAAATGAAATAGGCACAATTATTTTTGCTGATCGATAGACTGTATAAATCCAGAAGAGTATTTCGTGACATCTTGTACATTAAACCAAGTCGTGCCACTCACCATTGAAATAAAAGTAAAGAGGCAACCAATAAGCACAATAACTACTTTGTATGTAGATAAATATGAAAAAATACAACAAGAAAGATATTACAAGATTAAAATAAAGTATTCTCATCTCTTGCTATCTGACAATAAATGTTTAATGAAAAACAGAGACATTGTACCCAAATATTTTCTTTTATTATTTACTTTTTTTTACACAAATAATAAAAATCATTCGACGTATGCAAAAATCGTTTTGAACTTCTCCCGCTGAAAATATCAGCCTAATGCTTTTCACTCTTTTTGAAATACTTAAAACTAAATTCTTCATCTTTCAAATTAAAAGGTTCTGAATTTTTTAACAATTCATTAATGTCAATTATCTTAAAAGTTTTCCCCTCCGTGTTGACAGTATCGCTTACGCCAGTAGACTCGTTTTCGTTTTGTAATGCCACACTAACACAATGATTCTCATCCACCAAAGATTCTTCAAAAGTCCAATCCTGCTTAACGCCATCTAAGTAAAGTTCCGAGTCCATAATTACTGATTCTCCATTTAAATCAGAATTAACTTTAAAGCTAATTTTGCTCAAATTCGTTGTAATCCCAACACCAATGGCTTTTACATAACTCTCCTTCAATGCCCAGTGTCTATAATATGAGCTCAACTGCTCCTCTTCTGTGCTTTTACTTTTTATATCCTCCCATTCGTAATTTGAAAAAATTCGATTCATTATTCTGAAATATTCCGAGATGTTTATTCTCCCGGATTCTTTTATATTCATAACGTCTACGCCAATTTTGGTGACTTTAGTTTCTCCCGCCAAAACTGTATAAGAACCTTGATGGGAGACGTTAAAAGAGAGGGGCAAATTGAAGTTACCGAGAACAGGTTTGGATTTAACATCTCGATTAAATTGAATTTTCCAATAAGGGACATTGCCGTACTCGTGTACAAACTTTCGCATCATAAGGCGTCCAGCAAGCGATGCTCTAACATTGTGTCGAAACACGAAACGGTCGAGGCGTTCCTTTTCCTCCGACTGTATGCAAGAGATACAATGCAATAATTCTGCCTCGGAAGGGCTCCAGTTTGCCCAATTAAAGGCCCACCTAATGCTTAAATGTGACATATCAATTATTGATCTTGATCTGATCGAAACTGATTGTCTAATGCCCACCTAAATCAAATGAATCTGCGTCACTTTATCAAAATTGCTTCCATAAGACCTTATTACATTCATACACAAAGTTTACATATTCTTTTCTTGTAAAAAAACAATAATGACTTTCAATCTTTTGTTTTGTTCCAAAAGTTAATTTCCTGATAACATTGCAATGCATTAAAAATGATGTATACTATACTGCATGTGCTTAAATTTGGATATAAGAAACACACAATACTTTTTCATAAATTACTTTTTACAAATTTAACTACATTTAATTGGTAAAATGTATTTGCCAGTTAACTTTGAGAGGTAACAGATGTAATGTAAATTATTTATATTAAAAATATTTGAAAATAAATAATCACTAATGTCACTTGGACGAATTTTAACCAAATTTTAAAAAATAAAATAAAATACTGAATAGAAATTATTGAAAATCAAGTTTATTACATTGCAATGATGACACCATATGAGATACGATACTAAGAAAATTGATATCAATTTCTTTTACAGTTACATATTTTAAAACAACTAAATCGAAACATGTTTTTTCTATTTTTTTTCCTTCATTTTATATATTTGTTCGCAGGAATCAATTAAGAAAACATTTGTGGGTACAGTTTTATCTTCAAATCAATATAAAACACAATTTATAGCCAAAAATATAATATAATAAAATAAGTTTAGCAATAATTATACAGCACAATTAAAGAAGCATAATGCATATTAAATTATATACCAATAAAAACAACAATATTATATTGTCACATAGCTAGTTCGATATAATGTAATAAAATACTGATTGTATAATTACTAAAAGGGTAAGTTTTAAGAAAAGAGAGACATAGTTTATTTTTGTTCAAAATTACCATTAAGTCTGGCATTATTAGGACCACGCTCTGGTAAAGATGATGTTGCTTTTAACTGGCCTCTTTCAAGTAAAGGCAGTTTGCATTCGTAATCATCTGGAATGAAATTGATAAGAATTAAATTTTTAATGAGTAAAAGAATTTAGTGGGTTGAGTCAAAGTATCAGTGGAACAGTTTTATTCATCGTTTATACTCAGTATTGAATATAATTTGTATAAAATACTATTTTTATATCTACAAATTACACTTAATTAATAAATAATAAAAACTGTTTATTTATAAATAAACAATTGTAATTCAAATAAAAATAGATTGATTTAAATAGAAAATTCTTTAAATAAACTTTCAAGTTAATTTGTTTTTTAATTTAGTATTAATTGGAGAACAAAATTAAACGTTAATTAATTTTCTTGATTAAATAATAATTACAAATTATTTTTTAATTATTTTCATAGTAACTATCGTTTAGTGTACTATTCGCAAGCGTATTAAAAAACTACAAATCATTTAATATTCATGTCACGTATATTCAAATGAATCATCCAGCTCCATTGATACATTTTCATTTAGACTTAAGATTATTATTGTACGGTAACCTCGTCCTTTCAAAAGTTATCAATGTAACATCACATTTCACTGAGCCAAATTCAACAAACGACAAATATAATTCAATTACGAAGAAAACTGAATTGTTAAGGACACATTTTCATCAATTATATTTATTTCGTACCAGCTGTCAATGTAATGAAAATTTCAAGTGAAAGTAAACGATGAATTTACTCAAATCCGCACGCAAATGTTCACATTTTTCTCCTTTTTCAACAATGTCAAAGATTTGCGAAAATCAAAATTTGCCCCGTGTGAATTACAATTCAAACATCTCCGGTAAATTTCTAAGAATAAAAAATATTTATTCTAACCGACGTTAAGATTGAGTAATTAAACGTCATGAAAACGCGGACAAAAATCGAACCCAACGAGTAAATCTCATTAAGATCAAATGGTGGGAAAAGCGCCGTTTTGCATCACTAATACTTAAGTGACCCGTAATAATGAAATTGATGATCAAAGAAGGTGCTTAACGGATGAAACACGTGAAACCGTCGAGAGAACGTGACGCCGAAAAGCGGCGTTACGTGACGGTTTGAAAAAACGGAAAGCGTTTCCGACTGGATATGGGCTTGGTCGCGATCTCAAAATATGGCGCTGCGGCTTTGAAAAGATAAACAGCGCGCGGGCATGTACTTACAGGCGCGCACGGGCACGAATTCGCAGAGAAGGAAAAGTGTCGCACAAAAGCCGAGGGCCCTCATCGTGAAACAGCCCGAAAATCACGCCGGACACCGCGATGCAGCTTCATAAACAAAAGCGACGCCCTCGCGCACCCAACATAAGCGTTACAAGCTGAAAACTCCACCCGAACGGTACTGACTCACAGTCGTAATATGTTATCGCGGCGATGAGATGGAGTAAGACGGAGAGCCAACGCGAATGCCGGAGAAAGGTTGAGATTGAGCGAGAGGGAAAGAGAGTGTTTAAATCGCGAATGGTACACGTCGGTGGCGCTGCCTATTGTTCCGGCGACTCAACTACTGTTGGATATTGTTATGAATCGACGTTGAGGGGTGAAGGGGGAGGGGTTCATCGTTTTAAGGGGCCACGACCGGGACGGTGCAGGATCGTCTATATCAATTAATGGCACGGAAAAATGAAACGTTTTTAAAAATGAAAATGTAAACAAACGTTGCTTTTGTTTCGTATTTACATCCATTCTTCTGCACTCTGAATGTAAATAAACATTATTATTGTTTTTACTCTATTAATTTCACCTTACAAATATTTACAAACATTGTTTTTTTATGCACTGAATTTTAAAAACGTTTCATTCTTCAGTTACATTCCATAAATTGTGTGTATTAAAAACATTTTTCAACTAGTTACGAAAGGTTTTTCGTTTCACTATTGAAAGTGATATAAAAAAAATGATAATAATTGTTAGTATTAATAAATTAATTACATTTGGTTGCAGCGACTAATTTTACACAGGTATAAATTTGTCATTTTCATTTCAATACTCAAAAATTTAATGCTGCAATGTTGATTTTCAATTGCTTTTTATAGTTTTTCAGGTATTGAAATATAGTTAGTACTTTGATAATAAATTGTTACGTAAAAATGTAGATATTTTCATTTTTTTTTTATTTTTGAGAACAGTGCAGTTTGAAAACAAACGAAAAAAAAGGTTTCCGACTTATGTCTTAATTAAATAAAAATGTGCGCATGACTCAACTTAACAACTCATGCGTCAATAAAATTAACTTAGTTATGTCAGCTCAACTCATGCGTAAGCTATTAATTATTATAATTTTCATTATTATTTAAAATAAGCATGTTATACAAATGAATAATTATCATTATTATTTATCTAAATTAACTTCTTGCATGTTTAATTAATGACTCACACATCAAATACTTATTATTATTTTAAATACTTGTTCATCTTTTTTTATATACTCTTAAAAGGTAACTAATAGTTAATATAAAACTAAAATTATCTAAAGTCTAAAATATCCTCCTTATCCGCTCCTGAGTTTGATTGTTTGATAAAAAGGGATGAAGTGTATTTACATTGTCTAGTACTTTTTATTGTCTCAGCGTACATATTGGGGTATTGAAACATAAGTGTTTTTGAAGCAAGGTTTAATTCATAAATCTGACACCATGTATTAAATAACACTAATATCGATTACATAATAAATGTTTAATATAGAAGTAAAATAAGAAAAAAAAATATAAAATAAACTGAATTGTATAGTCTTTTTTTTACTTAAAAAATAGTTATCTTTACCTAAAGAATGTAAAAATATCAATTTTTAATTACAATTTATTTGCGTTTTTACTTTAACTATTAAAATTTCAAAAAAAAAAAAATTTAATAAACGAAAACTTAGAACAATTTTGTATTGTAAAAGCAATTTCTTACAACAAACTGACAAATAACATGGAAAATAAACCGCGGGACTCTAGCCTTCGAATGTAATTGGATCTTAAACTTTGTTCAAGCTTGGATTATTGTGAAACTGAATCCTACAATTCGTACCGAATATGCGGGAAAAAGATAATAGTGGATCGATAGTGTTACGACCTTATTTTTATACTTTTATTTTAATTTACCTATCGATAGAACGTTTATTTATAAATACTAAACAATAAAATAAAAGGTAGTTTAAAGTAAACAAAAATGTAAATTTGTGGTAAATATTAATAAAAATTGAACAATCGAAAATTAAGTTTGACAGTCTTTAATAGATGTTGCAAAAGTACTGCATTTGCATACAATACATCACATATAAAAATACAATTTCACATAAATACATCATTATCATAAGATTACGTTCTGCAATCTTGTAACAAACAAATGCGAAACATTACGTAACGCTAAGGATATCATGCAATTTTTTGCATAGAACAATTAACGTTGAAAAAGTGTGTATAATTCGGGAATGGCATTGACTTTATAAATGAAGAAAACTTATTTACATTAAAGCATCAATCTCTACATTGATAGAATGTTTTATCATGGTCATGTATCAATTGCAACTTCAGTTCTTTACTCTAAGTAGAATACTTAATCACATAATCTAAGTCTCACAATTGTATGTTTAACAACTCAAAATGATTTTTCAATTTCACTTTCATTTTTTATGGATTTCTGTGACGCACAAGTTACTGAATTCAATATAATTATATGAAACTTTATGATCATGATATTATTTGTTATATTTTTGTCAATTTCTTTTCAATAATGTGTACTATGGTATTAGCGATATATATTTTTAATGATAGGTTGATTGAAAAATCATTTTATATAATCCTATACATAATTAATCACCTAGGATTTATTACACTAAAAGTAGTCTGTATAAATATACTAGAAAATTAGATATTTATACATTGAATATATGTCGTTGTTACTGTTTTTATACATTCATTCACTAAAAAGGAACTTGAAATTTGATTAAGTGACAGCAGTATTAATTTAAATATGGATTTGAGTACCAAAGTCACGCAACCTTTTTCAATTAAATTATAAAAAAGTTTATAAATTTTGTTAAATATCAGCATTTCATTCAGCACAATATTGAAAATCGTTAAAATAGCTTCAATTAGTTTGGC
This sequence comes from Leptoteleia sp. ZL-2020, assembly GCA_022817305.1. Classification (NCBI taxonomy): domain Eukaryota; kingdom Metazoa; phylum Arthropoda; class Insecta; order Hymenoptera; family Scelionidae; genus Leptoteleia; species Leptoteleia sp. ZL-2020. The sequence goes on along the minus strand of JABFPN010000054.1, from coordinate 44,146 downwards.
ACAATACATACTCACATACACGTATATTTCCTACCGAGATTCTTTATCAGTGAGAGAAATAAAAAGGAAAAGAAAAAAACAGACAAAAACTAAAAATACATAAATAATATGATTGAATTAAGTCGTAGTACATTTTACTGAGCAAACGTTTACGAGCTAGTTATTTGACTTTTTTTTTATTTGAAGTTATTTGACTTTTAGTTTAAAGTAGAAGATTCGAATTTACTTTGCTCATTATTGAATGTATTTGTCGTGTTTGCTGTAACAAAATAGAGGCCTCCCTTTTATTTGCAAAGTAGTTGGACGCCTTTCCGGATCATCATCCAACATTAATTGTAAAAGTGTGTACTGCAACATTAAAATCACGCCAATTAAAAAAATTAGTAACAAATGAAATAATATATAGTATAATAGTTATAATATAAATAGAATTTATATTGTCAAATGTAATTAACACATGCACGAACTTTAGCCAAGAAAATAATTAAAGAAATAAATTAAAAAGAAGAAATAAAATATATTAATTTCAATTATAAGGTTATTGATTTTATAAATTGTTAATCATAAATTTTATGTAAAATAATAAAATTACCTCCGCAGGATACGTTACTGCAAAGTTTTCTGGAAATACTGATTTTCGTAAATTGGACAAAGATTCGTATCTTTCCATTTCTGTACTAAATGGAGTTAATAATTCAAATAAAATAATGCCCAAAGAATAAATGTCTACTTTGTAATTGTAAATTTTGCCATTCATTTGTTCAGGTGACATGTATAACTGAGTGCCAACTTCTGCAGTACGTACTACCTCCTTATACTGTCCATCTTTTACTTTCAAATCATTTAATTCAATGGGCGATAAAAAACTATCAGGCATTGCCGTAACTAGGCCAAAATCTCCTATTTTTATTGTTCCATCATAGGCAAAAAAAATATTTGAAGGCTAAAAAATAAAAATTTAATATATTAATTAGTTCCTGATTTTATAATCTGATACATAAATATAATATTGGTAACATTATTTATTTTATTGTAATCCAAGTTATGAACTTAATATGACCCTTAAATCGCTATATATTTTACATAGTTAACAAAAAATAAATTGGTAGCTTGAAGGTAAAACAATTGAACTGTACTGTTTCAATTTACGATACAAAAGCGATTCAAATTTCAATCTATAGAATGTAAATTCCAACCAATTTTTTCAACAAAACAAGTTAACTTATAAAAATATGTACCTTTAAATCCCTATGAATTAAACCTTTTAAATGCACATACTCGACCGCTTCAACGATTTGTTGAAAAATTTCATTTGCCCTAGTAAAATCCCGATTCAATTCGCACTGCTTCAACCAATCCCTTAAACTCTTTCTTTGACATAATTGCATCTGAATGTACAAATACATTTTAGGCGCTTTCGAGCTTACTTTTGGTCGTAGCTTGGGCTTTTCCTCAACAATTGAATTTGTAGATATTTTAATATTCTTACTTTTGCAACTTTTTTCACTTTTGTCACTCTTTTGACTTTGTGTGTCTTTATTATCACATTCAGAAATATCTGCTTCAGAATTTATATTATTCTCGTCTGAACTATTCATAAACAATTCTTTATTACAGTTTGAATTGGAAGTAGATGAATCTTCAATACTACTCATGGACTGATCGTTAATCTCATAATCATTTGATTTCCCATTGTCATTTGAATATTCAAACTGAATAAAATCGTCGTCGTCGTCGTCTTCATTATCACAGCTCGTTTCTCGTGCTTCAATTGCGCTATCGTCTAAAGAATTATTATCAAATTTGCTCTCGGCTTCTGTTTCTGATTGTGAGGGTTCTTGCGTACATTCCAAATCAATTGGAATGATACCATTCTTTCTTAAATTTTCGTCCTGTTCTTCTTGCCAGCCAATAGGTGGACACTCGAGCCATGCGTTAAAATATCGTACTATATTTTGATGTTCCAATTTCGCTAATGCTTTGACTTCACGCATCACACGATCTCGTGAATCTTGGCTAAATAAACATTTTTAATTATAATAAATTATTATTCTAAATTAAATATTACACAAAAATATAATTAAGCAAAATATTTCTTAAAAAAATTCTGTATGCAAATATGAATTAACGATATATGTTGCATGAAAACAGAATGAAAAATAATGTATAATGTCCAAACTTTTTTATTCCCAATTTTACATACCTATTTGGCAAGGTAATACGTTTTATCGCATAATGGCAGTCATCTATTTTATTCTTTGCTTCAAATACAATTCCAAACCCGCCTTTTCCAAGACGAGTCACAGGATCGAAGTCGGTTAAAAATCGCGATGAAAAATTGTTGTCATCTTCACAGACTGATATTTTACGCTCTTCTACAATTTTTTCCTCAATATGACCATCAACTACAGGCTAAAATTAATTATTTTAATCATTATTAGGCATTCTTATCATTATTTTTTTTAAAATTTTGCAAATATCGACTTACAGAACTTACCACTTTTAAGACAGTATCTTTAGCTCTTTTCCTGAAGAAGTTAAGCTTAGAATCAATAAAGAAGTTTAAAACAAAAGCAGTTGTTACCGATATTGCAAGAATCTCTTTCCTAAAATACGTGTAGAAAAATAAATATTAATCTACTTAATAACATTATTATAAATAACTGTTACAAAGTAATATAATTAAAAATTAATTCAACATAACCTACCAGTAGTACCAAATTGATACAATAATAATTTGTACAGGTGTATCGTCTTCTGTTGGAGATGGTTGTTCAATAAAATTAATACCTTCAATAACTGTTTTGTTACATTGAGTATTTTCTGGAAAATCCAGTTGATCATCAGAGTATAAATAAAATCCGTTTCCTACAAAAGATGATTATATTATATATTTGGATGAATTTATTTTTACTCTTCTCAAATACATGTATTAAAATTAAAATTCAAATATGTACCATTAACATACTCCGAATTATACAAAATTGATATTGCTGTAGTACTTCGCGTTTCAGATGATACTAAAGCTAGATCCTTATTTGTCATATCTTTAGTTTCCTCTTCGTATGCTACAAAAGAAGTTTACTTATTTTCTTGTTACATTCCAATCAAAAATTTCAATATTTATCAATTATGAATATTACCAAGTACTGGATATGGTCGCCATGGAAATTTCATTAGATCTCCATTATTTACATGTATTGGATATTCTAAGGTTTTACCATATATTGGATTCTCCTGAATATATAACTGTTTTTCATGCATTGCTATATACAAAGCTGGGTTACTAGCATAATCTGATGTCCAATGGGCATTGTTGAATAAGTTTACTTCATGCAAACCCATCTTCCCAGTTGCAACAATGTCTTCGCCTTGTCTCCAAACTGACACAATTGGTGACTTAAACTAAAAATTATATATTGAAAATATTACTGTTTCACAGCCTTTTCTACATAAAAAAGGAAAGATTATTTTATAAAAATTATTTTATACTTTATGTTCCCATAGTTTGACATGGGGATTACTTCTGTTTACTGTCCAAACTAATCCTTCGGGAACAATGACTTTGACCTCTAAGTCTGATAGATTAGGACCTTTCTTATTGGAACAATCAAAACTTGGATTATTAATCAAGGAAAGTTCTAACTGGCCAACACTAAAGTTCCATCTGAAATAATTTTTGTTGTTATAGTTTTAATTAAAAATATTAAATTTTAATTAATTATTGTTAATTAACAATAATTATTCTTTTTAGTGGTATAAAAACCATAAACAGGAATAATATAAGATAAATAAGCATTATCTTATTATTATTACTGTTTATGAATAAACAGCCGGAAAATGGTTGATAATACCTTTCTAAGCCGTTTCGTGGATCGACTGCTCGTACAGTATGTTGGTAACGTTGAATAAGAAGTAAATCATCATCACGATTTTCTCCATTGGTTGAATTTTTGCAACCGTTTATACTACATTCATAAACAATTTCTCCAGTAGATCTAAGGATTCCTATTAAAAAATTAAAATTTAATTTTAACCAAACAAATTATTGTGTAATTAACTCTGAGGTTCAATAGAACTTGTTCAGAAATAAATTTATTTAAATTGACTTATACACAAAAGTACACGCAATTGTTACTGCTCTTTTAATTTGTTTATATACTTACTTTTTGCTTGTTATGATTGTTACATTATCTAACAGAGTGTTATGTAAAATACTTTTTAGCGAATATATTTATTCAATATAATTTATAGATAAACAATTAAAAATGCATACTTTCATGCCATCATCACTTTGTATTTAATAATGAAATAATTAATTATAAACCTACTTTAAACAAAAAAGTAATGTTTATTTATGTATAAAAATTACCATAAGATCGAGTTTCTTTTCCACCAGAAAATACCAGATCATCTGAGAAACGAAATGAAGATTTTAGCAACTGCTCTGCTGTAACTGGTATAAACTCCACAGAATCCCCATCAAATTTATAAAGAGCTCCATTAAGGGATGGAATCAATCTTACCCATTGTCCATTGTTGTTTAACTAAGTTTTCAAAAATTACAAACCGGATTAATAACACAATTATAATATTATAAAAATTTGATATATTTAAAATGACTTTTATCGAGTGCAAATTCATTAACCTACTGAGAAACGCTCAATATTATTTAATTATTGAAAAGAAAAAATTAACTACACAAAAGAATAAATAATTGGTCCAATTGAAGTATATAAACTTTGATAATCCAACAATAGAATAAGATATTAACAAATTATATCAATAAATGCATACACAACAATAAGTCAAATATTTATCAATATAGAATTAAATTCCATTAACTAATCAGTGATTCATTAAATCATCACAAATACTTGCTGAATTTTACACATTAAAAAATTGAACCGAACCAATAATACATTTGTTTTCAACGTATCTTTAAATAACACCCGTTTGCACAAATAACTTATTGTCACGGATAATTGAACAAAGTAAACAGCCTATCTGCACGAATACAAACAAAATACGCTTGTATTCCGAGAAACGTCAGAAAGTGTTTATGAATGAAAAAAAAAAATTTTTTCAATCGCTCATTTCACCCAAGAGTTCCGTCGCAATGGTTACTGCCGGGTGATTGCCTTGAAAAATATTACATAAGTGAAATAAAAAATACGTATAATTATATTTATACTAATACGAGCGTTATTTTGATTGTATTTTCGGAGGAGTTTTGTTATCACCAAAACACTTATTTACAACATACTTCTCTGCGATGAATGTTGGATGACAACAGTGGCTTATTGTCCAACCCGAGCGTCCATTTCAATTTTCCAGTCAACGGATCAAGAGCGCTTATTTTCCCATCCAAAGTACTGACGAAAAGTAAACTGCAAATTACACAACAACAACAATAATTAGATCACTACAATGAACCACGAAATCGGCCATTAAATTCAAAAAGAGCGCGCTTTAACGATATTAGAGAACAAACTCGACGTGTACGAACATTGTTTTGTTCCTCATTCATTTTAAAAATTCCCATAATTGGCGCGATAATTTCTCGAGTGGAGGGATTTTTAATTCGAAGGGAAGTGCAAATGACAAAATTGTATTACCTTTGTTGGGAATCTACAACGGACGGATCGCAGTAAGATATTTGTTCGAGTTCACTGTTAACTATCGCGAAACAATTCAAGATAAATAAAATTGCGGTGGCGATTGCGAGAAACTTCATCCTCATATTTGACGATGAGAAAAGGAACTGCCAACGAATTTTACTCGCCGACGTTGAGTCAAAACATTACGCGCTCGCCAACGGACGGATCAGATGTGCGGGACTTTTGGCAATGTCTGATCGGAACACGCGAGTTTTCTCGCGATAGAGATATGTGCACAGCTGTGGGCGAACGAAGACACTGATTGCGCCGCGGCCGGCCGGTAAAACAGGCATCGAGAGAGGAAAACTGTATTGGGCCACGTAAATCGCGCTGCGTTGGAACTTATGAGGGAAGGAGGGGGCATTTTCGCGCGCGTTCGGGCGACTGTTTTGTATTTTCATTTGGTTTCATTCTCTTTTCTATTTTATGTTATTCTGTTCTAATTCGAGATACGGCAAGGTGTAAAGAAAATAAGACAATAATTGTCTTATGTTCCAAGAAAATGACGACGCAAGTTTTCAGCTCTTTTTGTATATATTCATTAAATGGGAATTTTGTCTGGAAAATAATGATGCTTACTTTTGAACGTATTAATTTGACTTTAGTATTTGAAGTTAAACATTTTTAAGCATAAATATAGAATTCATTATTTTTTAATTCCTTTTAATTAATAAGTGCTTTATATTACAGAAGAATATTGAACAAAAAATAAGTTATTAGTAATATTCCTAATATAAGATAAGAAGTAAATAAATGCGCATACTAAAATAATTTAATCTTAATTAGATTTTAAATGTTTTTTAATGTATAACATTACAATTAATTTTTTAGTATATTTACTTATTAAGAATAAGAAAAATGTTGACAATCTTTGTTATAAAAATGACAACTTATTTCATTATCGATAAAATTTTGAATACACGCCCATAACATGTAAATTATCGTTTTAATTACATGTTTTATTGTATATACCCCATCAGAACAGAAGGTTTCGAACGTTTTTAAAACGTTTTACAAACCAAATAACGTTTCTAGAACGTTTTAAGAACCTTGTACGTTTTTAAAACGTTCTTAAAACTTTTTGTTCTGATAGGGTATACATTAATCTTCAAAATTATTTACTTTTAAACTAATTGGCACTTGTAGAGTTTTTCAATCATTTTTAGAAATGGAAATTCTCGCGAATTCATTAAAATTTATCTATTTTAACTAAATACATCAACAATGTTAAAATTCACATTATTTATTCATTTTATACATTCTAATTTTTGTTTTCTTTACACGTAAACACCCTTGTGGAAAAGATGTTGACATACGTTGAAAAACACTGAAAAACTACTAAAATTGGGAATTTTCAGCATTTTTCAATAATCTTTTACACGGGCGAATTTTCATACTTTTATGACATAAAAATGTTGTCCTTTTATCATATTACTTCTACCTGACATTTCTGTGGCGTAAATGTTTCGTCCGGTAGTAGCGTTAGAAATTAAACATAGAAGTTATTGTGTAAAAGAAAATGAAAGTTTCCATGCCACAAAAACCAACGAAATTTAGCACAAAAAATATATATAAATAATAAATATCCTCTCTTAATCGCTCAAAGATCACCCATCCAATTATAGTACCTGGCCATTGCAGCTTTATTGTAATGAAGTAAAAAACTTTTGCGGAGCAACACTGTTAACACCTTATAAACGAAAAGACGCTGTCTTCAAGTGACTACGTGTAAGAATTGTAATGTTGGCAGTGATTTTGGGTGGCGCATGCGCACCAAGTGAACAGGCTGTTGGCCGTTTGTTGGGTTTGTTCATCATTGTACGTTTGCTTTTACTTGCTTTCTTTTATGGAATGTATGATGATCACTTATAAATAAGCATTTCGTACAAATGCCATGAAATAATATATAAGATTTATATTACGTATTGGTACATTACTCATCAATGACAAAAAGATTATAAATCTTAGTGAAGTAGTACTCTTTTCAATTTTGTTTCACATATATGACAGTTTTCAAGTGAAAATTAATTTTATAGAAGTAATGATACTAATTTTTAATGTAATGTGTACATTTGAAATAGTAAATTTTCATTGTAAAAACAGTATTTTTTATAGAGAACTGATACATATCTGAAACAAAGTTAAATAGAGAGATAAGACTTGTGATATTAGTTAGATACTCGAAGTATCTAACTAGAATCATTTTTTCAAGTTTTTTTCTATCTACATTATGAAAAAAATAATTGGTGAGATAGATATTCAACGAATTTATACTTGAAAATGTTTTGAATCAAAAAATTATTCCATGTTTCAATTTGTTGAGTTTGAAACGCACCCTAATAGCTAATATTTATTAAATATTTTATTTGTATAATAAAATAATATTTTATATACTAATATAACATTGTTATAATATTCTATAAACATTTTATAATATTTGAGTGATAATATTTTACATAATATTACTAAACTATATTCTACAAATATTCTGAAACATTTATTATATATATATATATATATATATTAATTTTTCTGAATGTAAGGTGACGAATTTAGATTAATAGTTATGATTTATAATAATAATCATGTTTCTGGGCTTTAAAAATCATCATTAAACTTATTAGAAACTTTGAAATCAGGTAATGTTTATTTTCCTTTTTTTCTAGCCTTTTCCAGAACTTTCCTTTTCTAATTAAAATAAAGAGCCATAAAACCATCAACTTGTTTGCGATCCTCCCAGAATATTAAAAATATCTTTGTGGGGTGAGAATTGGCGACCAATGACAAATTTCATCATTATAACTGCATTTCGAAATAACCAATGCCCGGCCTTTCTCTTATCGCAAGCTGAAATGACAACCGGGTCTTCTGTCTTTGTTGTACATTTCAATGTATATTTAAATACTGTTCAAATATATTTAAAAAGAATACGCTTTGACGTAGTATATTGTTTTTCTACTAAAACAAGTTTTGTACTGCGTAAAAACACACTTCAAAATAAATTGTCCCAGCTGTCAAAGACAGATTAAACAGAAGATTTTAATCTATCTAAATATGCGTTGAATTCGAGAAGTTATATTTTATTATCATTTTTCAATCCTTTTTTCTTTAGTAAGAAGTTGGGTACCATTTTACACAAAATTTGTTCTTATTCTTTTATTTGAAGAAAAGTCACCTAAAGGAGAACGACAATGCTGAAAATGAAAATAAATCATGAAAACAATTTAATGTTAAAATTTAATTTTTATAATTTACAGTGAATATATTTGTAACAAATTTAATTAAAGCTAAAGTATAAAAAATGTTATTCTTATATTTGTTAACGTTTTAAAAATCTTTGATATAATTTTAATAATAACTCTCAGTCAACGATAAATGAAAATTCATGAAATATTTTGTTCCCAAATAATGCATTTAAATTTTGGCGGGAACTAGAAATCCCAACTTCAAGGAAGGTCCATAAGTGATCATAAGTTTTCGGCGAATGAAATGTTCTATTGTGTTCTTTCTACCAACGGCGTCAATTTGTATGGTAAGTATTTTTATTTATGTACCAAATTTCTTAAAAATATTAACTTTTCGTTGGTGATAATGCTGAACAAGATACTTAAATCGTAATAATAAACGGTATTTTATATGAAAATTTAAATAAATTAAACATTTGCGAGGTGTTTTCTTCATTAATAATATTATGTGCATGTAAGGACTGAGTTTGACACTGAACTTAGTTTTCGTTAATATTATTGTTAAACAATAATAATTATAAATTTCATTTCATTTATAGCCAAAATGCAGTTATATATACGTGGACAGACGACTCAAGTCATTGAATGCCAAGAAAATGAAACTGTGGCTCAGATTAAAGTAAGTTTGTCAATCAATTTAAGGGTGAAACGTCACTCGTTGGCCATCTCAAAATGAGAATAACCTCAAAAATAATACATACCTTTAAATATATTGTAAAATAAAAATTCATTTAAGAAAAACGCAACGTACGTCAAAAGTTAAACAAGTTTAAAATGTTCTAAATTAGTTTTTACATATGCAACTCTTCTCAGAGACCTATCTTTTGGAAATGGTTTCATCAACTATTTAGATGTTTGTTTCTAATCAATTTTTTATTTATTATTACTGAGTATTGTTTACTGAGGTTATTATTACTGAGTAATGACCATCCCAGTAAATGAGAAATTATTAAAAATTAATCAAATGCACAAACGTGTATTAAAACTTTTTAATCAATGTCATATTTCTAAAATTCTTAATAATTTATTTTTGAAACTATTTAAAGTGTACCATATTTTTAAAATTTTCTATAAATTTTACTATGTTTCAGTAAAGATTTGTGCATTTGAATAATTTTTAATAATGTCTCATTTACTGGGATTACATAGCTTTTAATTTGAAGGAAAATATAAATTTGAGATTTATATTTGTTTATGAAATTTATATTTATTCAAATATATAAAGTATATATTTATAATTATTAAAATATATTAGAATTACTAATAAAACATATTTTTTTCAGGCTAAATTGTTAGACATTGAACATCTTGAAAATGTTACACTCTCTTGCAATTCTACACCTCTATCAGAGGAATGTACTGTGGCTGAATTGGAATCCAATACTTTAGACTTGAACGTAATACTTCTTGGAGGTAAATTTAATTAATTTGAAACTTATGAATACTATTTAAAATTTTAATAATTTTTTCTTTAATTACTTACTGAATAAAATTTATTGTATTAAAATATTGCATTTTAAGAATGCATTAAATGATAACCCTATAATAGCATTCTATGCATTATGGGAAAGAGCAATAATGCTAGATCAATTGTAAATTTCAGGTAGTTTAAAGTTAATTTGCTTTAAACATATAATCACATTTACAACAAACAATTTATACAAGAAAATACATTTCTTTTAATTTAAATTTTTCTAATTTGATGCATTTATTATTCAGGTAAGGTCCACGGATCACTAGCTCGTGCTGGTAAAGTCAAGGGTGCTACCCCAAAGGTATATCTTCTTTAATGAAGAAAAATTGGAAAGCTTTATTTTAAACCTGTGCACATATTTAATATACTCAAGTTGCTTGTTGATTATTATCAAGTAACGATAATATGTGCAATAGTAAATGTAAAGTAAAGTGAAATTAAGTTTATATCCGAAACTTAGTTTTTCATTCATTTACTACAATAAAAACTATAGAATGGGTTTATTACTGCAGAAGATTTATTTTGCACAGACTTATCTCTAATATTAACTTTATTTTTTAGGTTGAAAAACAAGAAAAGTCCAAAAAGAAGACTGGCAGAGCCAAACGAAGAATTCAGTACAACAGAAGATTTGTAAATGTTGTACAAACCTTTGGTCGCAGAAGGGGACCCAATGCTAATCCTAACTCATAATTGTTTTACAAAATGAAATTTTTTTTTCCAAATTTTGCGTAATATATATAATATGTAGTTTGCAATTTTAATAGAAATTATTGAATACATTAAAATTATATTACGCAATATTATTGATTATTTCATGAATATATTCCCAATCAAACTAACATATCTATTATTTATATTTATAACATTTGATGGCAAAGTTTTTTTAGAGTTTTAATTAATTCTTCATAATAAACCTAATATATTTATTAATATCTAATTCATTAAATATTTTTTTATTTTTAAAACCAAAACAAATATTATCATTTACGCAAGATTTCATCTCAAATAATACATTTTGCTCAAGTGAACAAAAATGTGTATTTACTCTATTATTATTGTCCCACATTTTGTAAATAATTATAATGATCCAAGGACAAAAATATATACAATTGTGCGTGCTGCATTCAAAAGTTGGATAAGTTTCCACAATGGTTCAGGCTCAAATTTATTAGTTCAAAATTCTCCTATTTCTGCATCAGGGGTGGAAATAGGATGATCCTTGATATCCAATCAATATGTAATGATTGTTATTAAAATTTAGGTAAATTTAATTCATCATTGAGCTGTTTATTTTACGAAATACTTATCAACTTTTTAATGTGAACAATTTATGCAAATAAAGAAGTCTAATCAAGACCCTGTAAAAATGTTTGACATTAAACGGAATAGAATGAAATTGAAAATATTTAATTGGTTTGAGAAGTTTCGTGTTCGAATTCCGCGTCCGATATTCCATGGGTAAATACTGCAATTACCATAAACTGAATTCCGTCAATAAAATCGAAATACCCTCAAATCCGAAAACTTCTCAAACCGAATACAATGTTCTCAAAGTCACTCTATTCCTGTTCAATGTCAGCATTTTTACAGGGAAGTTAGATTTTGTCACATAAAATGTTCACAAATCTACCCTACCAAGGATATTTCGTTGATTCCGTTCATTTATTCTACAGGTTTGCCCAATAATCCGGTCAAAGTTGTTTGGAACAGCCGACGCACGCGCATTGACAAATGAAAGCTCCTTTGTTCTTCCTTATCGACGGAACATGTCGTAACTGTAAGATGTGAGAACCGCGAGATTTATTTTTGCGCTCTCGTGTGTCATAACCGCGATCGACGGAGTAACGCACGTCGTGGCGAGAGAACAAGAAGGGAAAAAAAAGAGTAGAGGAAAAAAAAGTAGAACGAAGGAAGGGGTGCGAGGCGGCGAGAAAGACGAACGAGAGCGAAGCGTGACTGGAAGTTTGGTAATCGACGAGGAGGAACGAGCGATAAGGTGCGAAAAATGATTGTCGACTCGGGACGGGGCGATCGGGCTTGTTTTTTGGCACATTTCCACGTGTCCGCGATCGAATAGCGTTGGTTTGTTCGCCGTGGCCTTTCCTCCAGCCATGCCTGGGGACAATAATAGATTTGGCTGGAACCTACGGCCCGATCAAATAAATAGGATTGTCCCTCTCCCGACACAAACGCGCGCTGCGAACTATGGGCGCCTAGTTGCACGCCAAACTCCGCACGGCAATCTGCGCGCTTTTTTTTTTTCTTTTTTCCCTACGCGATCGCGTTTATTATTTCCACGACCACTTTCATAACTTTCGCGTAGCCACGGTCTTTAAAGTTTTTACCTCCTTCCTGCTTTTATACATGTGCGTTGTTCCAATACACTACCCCAATGTTTTCTCTCTTTCTCCCCCTTTTTTCACCCTTTTTTTTGTTCTTCCTTTTTTTACTCGATGAGTTTAGTACTAATTTCCTTTACACTGTTATGTTATTGATCGACTGTTTTATTTTTGCTTTCTATTTATTTACTTTTTTTGTTGTTATTATATAATGTATTGCAGTTTGTTATATCCAAATATAAATGATAAATAAACAGTTTGTTTTGTGATCATTCTTTTTGTTTTTTTTTTGTCTAATTAAGTTAGGTATTGGTTAACAATATATTTATACGTAAATATATTTACAGATATAATGGAAGGCCAGCAATTTTGTTTAAGATGGCACAATTTTCAAAATACCCTTCTTGGGACCTTACCGAAGTTGTTAAATGGGGGTTATTTAACGGATGTCACTCTGAGCGCTGGTGGAAGGCACATTCATGCACATCGAATCATTCTTTCTGCATGCAGTTACTATTTTCAAGAATTATTCAAGGTTATTATAATACACATTTGTCCTATTATTGTTCATTGATGAAATATTAAAGAGTGCAAACACAAATGAGAGCTTGTTAGTATGAGAGATTAGAGGAATTTACGGCTCAGAGTTTTAACGTATTTATATTTAGTTATCAATATTTCATCATTATTTGAATTAAGTTAAAGCAAATAATTTGGAATAATTAAGTTTTTGACATCGTAAGATACCTAATATTTTTAAGAATGAAACTAATTGAAAATAACATTTGAAATAAATTAATAACTAACATTCCATTGAGTAAAATATAGTATTGCTTTATTTATAATTTAAATTTCATTCAACGTTATTCATCAAAAAGCAGTAAAAGATAATTTTAGTTTGAATTAGTCCCTTTTAGATATATTACTTTAGTACGTGATCTAAAAGAAGAATAATACTTTTGAAAATAGAACATTGTCACCTTTCTGAACTTGCTTATTATGCTTCTTTAATTATTTGCTATAATTACTTGTATCATTATTTAATAATTATTATTTAATTATAATTATTTTTAATGTTTTTTTTTAGATTTTTCTTATATATATATTTCTTTCAAAGTATAAAAGAAAAGATATTTACTATTGTCTACACTTTATTTCCTATTTTAATTAACTAATTACTTCAGACATTAATAAAAATTAGTAAATGAAATAGGAGTTTAATGTCTGCATTGCTTTCTGTTGCTTTACGATAACCTTTCAATAAATAATTTTGATAATAAAAGTGTTGGATTAAACATTTTAAAGTGCGGAAAAAATTGGATATTTAATTGTAAATATATTCTTTGTTAGGTCAAAAGAATTATGATCTAAAGAGGGCAATTTTTAAATTTAAATATTAAACTTGTAGTTTATTGTGTTATATTGCTGTGTTGAATGTACTCAGTTTATCTCAACATTCACCTGAACAAAAATTTTAGGAACAATATTTGTGACGTAGACGTTCTGAAAATTTATATTAACAGATTTTTTAAAAAAGTGGCTTGCATATAAGATACGGATTTGGGTATTCATTTTTATATAATAAAATTATAAATAATGATGTAAAATATTGTGTGTCGTTTAAAATCTTTCATTTTTAAATTACAAAAATCTTATGTAAGATCTTATATAAAATTTAAAATAAGACATTTCACAAAATTTCTATTTAATTCAAATGATTTTTCATTGATCAAAGAATATAATTTAATATAAAAATTTAACACATATCTATATTTATATTAATTAATTAAATTAAATTAATTTAATTATTAATTTATTGTGAAATTATAGCCTAATATGATTTCACTTGATTTGTTGTATTTGATCACATCAAATGGGCATCTTACGTAAGACATAGTATAAATAATGGTAATAAAAATATGAATGCATAAGTATACAAATTAAAGGATAGTATTATAGAAAAGATTTTAAAATGCTTTTAATAAACAATGACAAATTTTATTTAATTTTAATACATTTTCACATATTTATTTTTTATATATTGTATAAAGAGCTTAAAATTAATAATGTAAGGAAGTATAAAATATTTATAACTTTGTCTCCTAAAATAAACATTATATATACTATAATTAATTTGTCATTCTAATATAATATATTGAAATATTTTACACTTGACTTTCACTTAAAGTACCAATTAGGTCCGGCACTTTTACACAAAATCTTATGGGATTGCACGTCAGTTTAGGGTTTAATATTGACTGAAAATTGTTTATATACAGTTCATTAATTTATTATATTATATCATAAATATAAGTAATAAAGAAAAACTTAAATATTTAACTAAAATTTTTGTAAATCTGATAAATTGAAAAACAAGTAAGTACAATATTTAATTGTTTAAAAATATATAAATAACATTTATTGACAAAATATCACCGATGCATATAACATAAAGACAAATGAACCGTTTAATACACTACATATTGAGATATTTTATCTACTGGTGATAAAATATGTTTAAAAATTCACATGCAAAATTAACTTTTCTAATTCTTATTGAAATGACAGTTTACTTTCATTTAAATTTATTCAGATTCTTAATTTGATCCGACTGAGTGAAAATCAAGTCGATTAAAAAAGGAAATTAATGATAAATTGTAAATTTTAAAACAATCTAATTTGAAAGGTTTTGACTGAACTGATATTACAACCAGTATAATATAAAAGTGCTTGACGAAAGTACTTCACTAAACCATCAATTATTTCAGGACTTAAATACACTTCAGCATCCAGTTATTATTTTACCTGGCATGGAATACACAAACTTATGTGCCTTAGTGACGTTTATGTATAATGGCGAAGTAAACATTTATCAAGAACAACTCCCAGCACTTTTAGCAATGGCTGATACTTTGCATGTTAGGGGATTAGCCGATATCGCTGGAGTAAGTGACATTTCAATTGTATCAATATGTTCTTCACAATTAAAACAATAAACCTATTAACAAAATTGTAAAGCCTGCATATTAATTGTCTAAAAATATTGTGTTTACTTGCTCGACGGCTCTTAATACCTTAATACATAAAATAATGATCTAATCCCCATTAGATCCATTATCAGCAATTAATCATTGTGTTAATTGCATGCAGCTTTTTTGTACAGTCTTGTTGATTTCTTTGTGTTAACATTAATATTTATATTTTAACAAATTCTATACGAATTTAATGTAATGGCAGATGATTAACGTATGAAAGTATTCAATTATAATCCTTTTGATAATACAACTTCTCAGACGAACAAAGGAATAAATTTGACTAATTTTCAGATTAAAGTTGAATCAATTTACACCAAAACAAGACCTACTTATTGCCATGGCAAACTTTAAACATTAAATTTAACAAGTTGCTTGCCGGCCCCTTAATATATACATGACCCTATGATTGTGTTGTTTTGTTCAGGTCACTTAAACACTCAATTCACTGTCGTTCCTCAAGAAGTACTTCACAGAGGAATGAACCAGTACGTATGCAATCGTATGTGCATCAAAGGAACGATAATGAATGAAAACGATATCCACGAGATCGAGAATCGTTGTGTGTGTTGCGACTAAATGCAAGTGGATGCATCCTGTGGAACCTTACCCCGTAGTATGAACTCACAGGTATATTTAATTAACATCATTCCGGTACACATGAAAAAGAAATGAAACTCATATTTATCTTGAATTGATATAAGTGAAATGACATAAGAGAGAATAGAAAAATAACAAAATTATGTCCGGACATATTCGCATGTTTTTTCATGTTATAATTGATCACAAATCAAATGCTACTTGCTTCAAAAATAATAAATAAGACTAACAGTTTCTGTAAAAAGCAAAACGTGGGTTTCGCTTAAGTGTCTTTAAAATTGTCGCCATGCTTCCTTTTTGAATTAAAAGATAATCGTTTTAAGCGGTTATTATTAATAATGGATTGTTTATGAATCTTAAAAAGAGATGATCAATTATTTAAACCATACAAATTTGAACAGGATGGCATCATTAAATAATTATGATTATGAAAACGTATTAAATACGAGATTGTGATTAATAATTGCATTATGATAGAAGGTATAAAGCAGGTTTAAATACAGATGGTCAAGTTATCTTTTAGCATGTTTACTTATATATAAACATAGGTGAATGTAAGATAGTTTTCATTCATTTATATATTATCCTTAAAATTTTGCAATTTCTTGTCAGTTTTCTTTAATTCTTTTTATTCGGCTTTTTTCCATTCTTCTTCATTTTACTAATTATTAATTTAAAAAATCAAAAGGTGGAATTGAATGCAACACACGTTATAGTAAACAATTGAACACACGTACATGAGAAAATAATTTCCAATTTTAAAAATTTATGAATACTTTTTCACAATATAAAGACAAATATTCTACAAAAATGCACAATATTTTCAATTAATATACAGGTTTCATTAAAATTTATTATTTAACATTTTGCCAGTTTCCTCCCCTGTAATTCATACTTGAAAATTTCAAGTATAACTATAATTCGTTAGAATTTAAATCATCATGCATGCACTGCTAAAAATGTGTATATTATTCTGAAATGTTAAAACATTCATTATTTTGTACATTAAATTAAATTTAAATCATAGTGTATTAACATTCGATATATATACCTTTGAAATTTCATGTATTTGATCATAGGATAACAATTTTTATCACAAATTTAATAACATTTTTTACAGTGCATTACATTTTATAGTGTACAATTGCATAAGGAAGAGAATAAATAAGAAGGTCATTAGGCTACAAATTTGAATAGTTTTATTTTCACTTCAATTTTGTACCCTATATCGAAAAGGCAGTTGAATATACCTTGTCTGAAAGTAACTGTGCTTATCACTCTGTTCTTACCACACAGTTCATTATACCTCAAGGAGGCAATTAATTGACTTGTTATAAATATGTTATTGCTATTGGTATAAATTGTAAATTATAGGTTTAGTGTAATTGGAAATAAAAAATTCAAAAATATAAACAAGTGTTTGAACTACGAAACTTGTACAAATATATATATTGTGTAATTTAGAATCATGTTATTCTTTTGCAGAAACCATTTAGATATGAAAACAAGCCGACGGAAATTGTACCGGTCATAGAAGAAAAAGACACAACCGATTTAACGATAACGAAAGAAATTAAAGAAAATGTGTCAGAGATTCCTCCTATGGATAACTATGTAGATGAAGAGGAATCATCGTCCAACGACTTGGACAATGTGCCTTGTAGTGTGAAAACCAAACCCTATTATTCAATAAATGCAAAACTAAACCAACGTGAAAAGAAGCTTCCAGTTTTTGCAAAGCAACAGCAGCAGTTACAGGTAAATTCAGAAACTCAATTTGAATTTTTATTATTTAATAAAAACTATCGTAGTACACTAGGATAAAATTTTATTTAAATAATAAAAAGAATCACTTTTTTCATGTTACCTGGCTACATAAAAATATAAAATAAAAACAAATTTATTATGCCCTGTGTTAAATTAGGCATAAGCGACTAATATATTATTGATTTAAATTAATAAATAAGTAATTGTATAAAAAATAAAGTAATACATTTCAAAGTAAATAATTTAGTAGGAATGTTGCAAGAAGTTATTAGTTACAATTCGTTGAATATTGTAGGTAGATCCAGGCCAAATGAATTTTGGAACAGATAGACCAGCAGCGCCACCAGCACCACCTCCACCACCATCAGAGGATGGCAGTCCAGTGTCGGAGGATGTAAAACCACCGCCAATTTTAGATGCAAATTTCAAATACTTGGCAAATAGTGTTACTGGTAGAATGTCGCAAAGCTGTAATAAAAGCAACGTTACATGTTTAATTTGTGGCAAGCAGCTAAGCAATCAATATAACTTGCGAGTGCACATGGAAACGCACAGTAATAGTTCATACAGTTGTACGGCATGCTCACACGTGTCACGTTCACGGGACGCTTTGAGAAAACACGTGTCGTACAGGCATCCTGTCACGGCATCACAAAAACGTGCTCGGTACAGCACTTCTAAACCGTAGTTCTTTTAATGACATTTCGTTTAATTTCTCGCAGTAAATAATAAGAGAATATGAGATGGACAGTTTTAATCATTTTTCTTTGATTTTGTAAATTTCTTAACTTTAAGTGCAAAAGAAATATTACTTTCTCGAATACAATTGTAACTAAAAATAAAATGAACGGATCCTTTAGATATTTTTATATTAGGCTTGAATAAATATTCGATGCATGTTCAGATATCTACACTGAGAAAAAAGATATATCACAAATTACTATTTTTCGTATCAATTTGAGGATATATTGGAAAAGTAATTATTTCCACTGTTAATAATAGTAAAATTTAAAAGTCACGTAGTAAATATCAGTACAAATATACTACAAATTGCTATGATAATCATCATTTTTACTATTTTAATTAGTAAAATTTTTCACTCTTCAGTGACATCCTCAAAAAGATATAAATTGTTTTCAATTTTACTATTACTTTTTTCTCAGTGTACACTTAAAAGAAATATTATTTATATAAGTCCATCTCTGCTTCTTGAAAAATTAATTATATCATGAAGAATGAAGTAAATCTGTTTGACATAATTAAATTTTTACAAATCGGATAATTGTTTAACAATGAATACATTTACAAGTTAAGAAATTATTGTTCTATATTTTTTATATAAAGTAAAACTTTTATTTGACAATAGAAAAAAGTTTATGAACAATATATCGTGGAACTAGGGTAAAAAGTTGGTTTTCAAACTCGTGTTATTAAGTATGATTATCTTCTTTTTTCATGATCAAAATAATTCAACACAATTGAAATTAATTCAGAATAATGTTCCTCAAAATAATGTAGTGTTTTGTTATGATTTATTCCTTGTTATTGTTAAATTATTTCATATTTAAAGTCACTAGATTGTAAATAATTTATATATATATATATATAGTACTCTCGACTTGTAACTGATTTTTAAAATTAATATATTTAAAGTATTGCGCGATTGTACAATTTATATATTATGGACAGTTATAACTTAAAGACTTTGTAATTTTTAATATTTATAAATGGAATCGTAAAGATCTCAAATATTATATTGAAAAAGTTCATATAACAAAATAAATTGGATAACACTTATTACTTAGTTATGAGTCGAAACTAACCTTGTACAGAACTAATTAGACATATTAGTCATGTAAAAGTTGTTCCTCGACTGTCCTTTTCCAGATAGTCAATGGATTAATGATATGAATAATATGCGAAATAAAGTTATTTAATTCAGAAAAAATGGATTATTATTTTACAGTAAGTTCTTAAAAAAATGCAAACAATTTTTTTAATTAAATGTGTATATTAAGAATTTTTTTCTAAAATAATATACAATAATTGTATTGTGCTGCTAAAAATAAATAAAAATGCACCCATGAACAATCAAGCATTGTTTTGCAAATGAAACAAAGTGCTCTTTTTAGATTTTTTCAACACGCCAGATTTTCGTATTACAATCCTGACCACAAGAGATGAGTGTTTCCTCGTCCAGCCACACAAGTCGCGTAATTTGACTCTGCGGGTGCGCGTCTGTAAATTATTTTACATTGTTTACTAAGTTAATTAAGTTATGTTTCTTTGTATTAAGAAAAAGTTTGAATTTATAAATTGAAGGTAAAATATAAAGGTAATTTTACTCTACATGGGTATTTAATTAAAAAGTACACCACACTTACTTTTGATTATTGTATGCTTAGCAGGATTTGTGACACTCCAGATAATAATTGTTGTGTCTAAACTACCACTAGCCACCATTTCAGAGTCAGGTGACCAGGCAACAGAATTGACTCTTGCACTGTGGAAGCCCCATTCTCTATTGTGCGCAAGCTAAAACAGGAAATTCAGTCAATTAAATGAAACAATGAAAACTATATATAAATACTGTATGAATAATTTATTATAACTACTGTGTTCTTAATATCATTATAACTACTGTGTTCTTAGCTCTTTCTTAATATCTCATCTTACTCACTGTCTGCATTTCCATAAGTAAATAGAAAGCACAAAACAAACAAAACCAAGAAACAGTTAATTTTACGAAAGTAATTAATGTCAATTTATGAATTATTATTAATATTATATTTGTTTATTATTTTAAATAATTTACCTTATATTCTGGTAATATATACAAAATGACTTTTCTGTTTGCATCACAGGCGACCAGATAATTGTTATCAGGACTGAATGCTACATCAGTTACTGCACCTAGATGTTCGATATCTGATTTATAACGTAATGTTGATCCTTCCAATTCATAAATATATACCTAAAACATTTTACAATTTTTTACATTATTTTAATAATGTAATATAAATTACATTACAAAAATAAAGAAAAATAAATAAATAAAAAAAAAACGTAGAATATTTTTACATTTTTATTTGCAAAACAAGAAGTATACCTTATTATCTGTAGAAGATCCAACGGCAACATGTCCACTATGTCTGTTTACCGTCACGCAAGAAGGTTCATAATCGATTGGAAGACTCGATAATTTTCTACCGTTTTGTGTTACAGTGAGCTGTGGAAAGAAAGACATTTATTAAATTATAACATAATTTTGGTTGCATATATTGAAAAAAAAACGTTTGAGTGATAAAACATACTTATTTGAGACTGAAACGTTATAGATTCAACTTGAAATTGAAATGAAAACGTTATGGATTTAACTTGATATTTGATGAAAAAATGATTCCTGTGAAAACAGCGAAAATAAAAAAATAATGACTTTTATGCATTTTCTTAATATTTTTATTCGTGAAATAACTATTAATTGTGGTAATATTGTAAATTAATAAAGAGAAAAATTAACTTGTAATCATACCTGCCTGATACAGGCAACAATGACCATGTCATCGTAAAGGTCCAGTGCCCGCGGTTGAGAGTCTAATTTTACGACAGCCGTATCAGCATACCTGTTTGTCGCGATGTCAATCGTTCGCAGAGTATCGTCTATACCGGCCGTATATAATACATTATTTCCAGCTTTCATACCGTTTATTTGATTACCGTGTCCCTGGCCTTCAACGCGATCGTTTTCCCCAGTAGTCGCGTTCCAATTAGTGATGTATCCATCATGAGAACCCGTATAAATTGTACCTCGGTCAGGACTCGTTGTTAATACTGTGATTGGTTTATTGTGTCCCTAAAAATCATGAATAAATGTAATTATTTTCTTTCAAAATTCAGTTACAAATCATACAAAAAACTAATTGCTTCTCTTGTTTTACGACTATATTGTCCACATTGAAACAAACATTCTTTCTTTATCAATAATTCTTATATTGGTCAATAATTTCTACATTCATATTTTCAATAACTTTGAAACAATCCTTTTTCGGTCATAACATCCTGACCCTTATCAAGCAATTTTTTGTCTTAAACAATAAAACAATACAATTACATTGTTTATACAGTCAGGATGTTATGACCGAAATGTCGCAAAAAATTAAATAAATTTTATTAAATATTGTCTGGTATTGGCGTCATTAAACTCTTTACACCTATAATCCTCACCTTTATTATCCTCAATGGTTTTTGTGGATTATTGACATCAAGATAATTGATAAATCCACTCAGTGATACTGATAGCAGGTAATCGTTTTGCCACAAGCAGCTGACCTAAACGAGATGTATAATTTAGTATATTTCACATTTAATCATATTAAACGTGCAGTAGCATGTTAAAACAAAAAAAAGTTAATTGATAACTTACTTGCTGGTCATCAACAGTTGAGCCCATATTAAATTCAGTTATGATTGATCGAGTTTCAACGTCCCACAGTTTACACGTTTTGTCACCCGATGCTGTTAATAATTGCGTTCCATCTGGTTTCCAGGCCAACTAAAATAAAATTATTCTTTCAGTCAAATTAAATGCAAATAAACGATTTCTCATTTCTAAAGTAAAACGATAATAATGATGCTAATTTAATTAAGAACAGTTATAACATAAAAGAAAAAAGTATTATTACGTTTCTTGAGGAATATTAAACGACAATACACATTAAATAGTAACATAATTATATTGCAATTTGAATTTAAACTTAGGAATTTTTTCATTTTTTTCATTTAAAGATCTGCAATTATATAAGTAGATCTTATATAATAATAATAATAGAAATACCACAAAAGACATTATATAAGTTTAACGTTATAATTATTATTAATTTCATTAAGTACCCCATAAACTCCACCAGAATGTGCAGGAGAGCCAACTTCACCGACAATCTCTGAGGATGTACCATCATAGAGGAACACTTTGCCATCAAAACCAGCAGATGCAAATAAATTTCCAGATGGTGAATATTTTACTGCCTGCACAAATCGGGTATGATCTTGCTTTGTCATTCTGTAAAATAAATAGTTGTTGGAAAAGAACTAACTTAATTAATTTAATATGTGTGCATTAAAATGATTAAACGTACTTGAATTTGAAAGGTGGTCCTTCAAATACAGCAATAGTATTATCTTCGCTGCCAGTGATAAGTCTAAATGGTCGAGATGGTCTAAAGTCGCAGGAGTTAATGGATTTACT
The DNA here is from genome assembly GCA_022817305.1 of Leptoteleia sp. ZL-2020. NCBI lineage: Eukaryota > Metazoa > Arthropoda > Insecta > Hymenoptera > Scelionidae > Leptoteleia > Leptoteleia sp. ZL-2020. Next base: position 20,781 of record JABFPN010000054.1, on the reverse strand, counting down.
TTGTCCAGATATTTCGCCCACGGAAGTTCCCGTTTCCACTATGAAGACGTGTCCAAATCTATAATTTAGTATTAATCAATGAAAATAAATAAATTTACTTCAATCTTATGTAATGAAATTTTTTATTTTGAACAATGCATTACAATATCCGTTAGATGTTAATAAATTTACATGTTTAAATATTTACGAGATTTATTTTAAAAGAGCAAATTTACAATAAATTATATGCTCTTACCTTTCTCTACCTTCGCCAACAACAACCATACGTTGGCTGTCAGGAGACCAGGCAATGTCTTTAATTGGTCCGCCAATTGGATGGAATTCATTTTTCAAAATATGTTCCTTATTAACAGTATCCCAGATTCGTATTTTTCCAGATTGATCTAAAATAATATATATATGTATATATGTATATTCTTTTTTATTTTGTAAAAATATACAGAATGGAATATTAATGATTCAATTCAGTAGATCGTAAATGTATTAAAATATCTTATTATATATTTTGACTTTAAATATATTTTGCATATAAATATATACTCTCTCGCATTGGAGACTAACAGTTAATGAGTTTGATAAAGTGTATTTATAGCAATATACAATGATATATAGTCTACTGATTTAAATATTTATTGTACAAATAATAAACAATTATAAAATGACTGACCTCCAGAAGCTATGTAAAAACCACTTGGAGAATATTTGGCAACATTAACAGGGCAAGAATGTTCAGTATAAATGTCAGAAATGGCAGGATTCTGTAAATAAATAAATAAAACAGACCGGTCAATTGATGGTAAAGTATAAAATCTTAAAATTTATGCATTTTATTTATACTCACGTCAATGTTTCTTATAATAACGCTATTTCCGTTAGTGTATAAAAAATTTTTTCCTTTCGGATCTCCACCAAGAACCAAAGGTTGTCCTCTTGTTGTTTTTGGTAAAGTTGCAAAAATGTATTCTGATAAAAGAATTGTTTTTCAACATGAAAATTGATTTTATGCCACTTAAATTAGACACATATAAGTAACCATGATTAATGTTAAATTAGCAGAAAAATTTATCATTTTGTATAATGTATTTGAAAATAAAATGTTAAAAACATATATACTTTAAATAATCTCATTGTTTTTTCAACAAATGATTCATCTCTTCTTTCGCGAGAAACAAGAAACTTTTTGCATAATTACTGCTTACAAAGTTACGCTTTCTAAAAGCATAACATGATCCATCACTAAATGATTAGTAACACAAATTTGAATTTGTTTATAAATAAACAAGGAATAAAAATATCCCAATCATGGTCAGATACCAATATTTTCAACAACTCCTTTCAAATTTCACCTTTAACGCAACAAACATATTGGACATTAAATTACGATTGCGCAATGAAAAGTACAAAAGAAAGGTAATTTCAGCAATTTCTAAATATACACTTTCTTCACGCCACTCGCGTAAGATTAAGTTATTTCATAACTTTCTTTTTTTTTCATTCATTCAATCATTTGGGTGACCTTGAATTAACTTTATGAAATAAAATGTTATAAAATAATTTGCAATACCTCATTAGGCATTACAAATTATCGCGATAAACGTCACGCTTAAAAATAATTTACTTATAAAATTCAAATATGACCTGGATATTTGGAACCTATCTTTATAGCAAACGTATCATTTTACAAAATTATTTCAAAGTTGCCTCAATAATATTTTAAACTAAAAATATTTGACAGAAAAGCTAGTAACAACAATTTAATAACAAATTATTATCAGATTAATGTAATTTGTGACGATTTCAAAATAATTTTAATTGTTTAAACTTTACTTAATTCCTTAATTATCTGCATTAAAGTAGCAACAATTTAAAATGCACATCAAAAGAATCATAAAAGAACCAGGCTATTAATAATAATTTTTTAAGCAGTTTCCCTTAAATGGAATTCTAAATAAAATTTGACGACAAACAAATAAGTCCAATTATCTGATAACATGATTCATTCTTATCACGACACAAATACAAAGACAATAATTGATGATGAACTTGCTTTTTCCGTATTAGTAATAAATTAAAAATAACTTTTAGCGATATCGCTGTGAATTTTCGCCAACAAGTCAAGGGCTAAAAATAAATTAAATCATGAAAACGTCAAAAAGGGCCCTGCGACCTCTGCCTATTCTTTCAGGTCTAATAATAATAATAATAATAAGAAGAATAATTGGAGCGCAATTTGTGTTGGTCGTTTTGACACGCAGCCGGGAATACACAAAACACACTCTCACACCGCTGGATATATTTGTGACGTTTTGGCGTCACTCCAGAGCGCAACAGAATAATACATTTATAGAACGGACATTCTACGGATTATGAGTTATCTTCGTTATCGGCGTTTTTCGGAACAAGAATGCACGGGGCCGGAACGGGCCGGGTGATTCACCGGGGAACTATCGCAGCCGGAAAAGAGAAAGAAAGAAAAGAAGAGAAAGAGCAAGCAAAAACAAAAAGAGCGACTCGGATTATGGAGAAAGGAGATTAGAAACGACGAAGGGATCGGGCAGTTATGAAAAGACAGAAAGAATTGGTCCGAAACTGACGGAAGGAGAGGAAAAAATGAGACGAAAAAAAGTAATAAGGGAGTGAGAAAGGCGACGGTTTTAGGGAGCGCGAACGAATACACGTGCGATTGCAAAAAAAAGAAGAAATCCAAGTCGCGGCTCGCTCGCGGTCTGATGATACTTACTCGTTTCGTACGACATTTCGGTGCTGTCTGTTTGTTTTGGTTGTGGATAGATGTACCGTACGAGAGCGTAAGTTTTCGGCTTCTGAGTCCTTGACTCGGCGTTTGTCACTAACCCCGCTATGGATCAGCAGTGCCGCCGGCACACACTCGCTCCCACTATTCCGTGTGTCTATGTCTGTCACGTATACAACAGACTTTTTAAGTACCGCCCCTGTCCCGCCCTTTACCTTTTATGGTCAAGCCACGAATTACGCCGAGCGCCAGAGTAGACGGCGCCGCATCGATTTTGATTGCGACGCGCGCTTTTACCGGCGACGCCAACGCTCCCTTCTCGTCCATCGCGCGAAATCGCCTCGCGGAGCGCGCACTTTCGAATTGTAAACCCGTGACTTTTTGCGTACATCATTAGTTTCGTTAATTTTTCCACTGTTAATTTTAAATAACACTTATTTTTATGCCAAAATTATGGCAATGTTAAATAAATATTTAATTTATACAAAAGTTAATAAATTTACGTAAAAACCACACAGCAATATCGATGCGAATAGTTTTTTTTTTACTTTTATGGAATATTACAATAAGTAAATATTTTTATGTAATTGAGTTACGCAATTGAGATTATCACTTCATTACCAAATGGAATTATTAACTACAATATTATATGTAAAGAAAGTTTTAAGGATGAAAACAAATTATACATATTAATAATATACTTACGTTTTGTACAAAGTTCCGAACGTTATATGTTCATTAATCATCACTGCTGCACGTGTTCGGTATCTAATATAATTCATTTACTTCAATACACATTGTTCACTTGTTACATGTTTACATAAACAGCGTTACAAGTTTACAATTGTTTAGTTTGTTATCTATGATTTATGCCAAAGTTGGCAGGCCTGTCAGCCGAGCAAAGGTCTCGTAATAGAGCGAAACGAGAAGGTGCGGGGATCAGGGGTGATCAGGGGATTGGCGCGAGGATAGAGCAGGGTCATCTAGTCAACATGCGTAAGAGCGTCGACGGCGAATCGTAACGTTCGGCGAGATATGTGCGCGGCGACGAACGTCGCGTGTCACAGGTATTTAACGACTCGCCGAGCGTTGGCCACGAAGATGCATCGCGGCAGTATACTCGGCGATTACCAAAAACTGTGATAGACAAGTCAAAATCAACGCAGCGATCCTCCTACTGCCAGTGCAGGGATGGTCCTGCGTGCCGGCACGTGTCGGCTCCTAAACAAATGTTACGGATTTATTAGTAGTCGATTTTATGCTAGGATACCTAGCCTCACACCGCAAGAAGTACGTGAATCAATTCAGAATTTCCTAATTTTTTTTATTCATTTGTTTATTTACGACAGACAGTCGCTCGGTAAGATTGTTGTCGTTGTTGCTTTGATGTTTATTTATCATTTACTTTCGGACTTTAATTTTGATTAGAGTGTTTAAACATTTTTCTTTTTCTTCATTTAGTTATTAATTACAGTTATTTAACAACACGTATACGGGAAATGTGAATGACAACAAACCTTTGTTTACAATACTTCAAAATAATTTGATAAGATAGTTATTTGCAAAAGGAAAAGAAAAGTGATTTTTTTTTCTCTCTTTCATTTTTATAAAATGTCATAATTTGTTAGGGGACATTTTAACAAACTTTGACAATAAGTTGTTAATTCTAGGTGGTATTCAAATATAATTTTAGACGCTTTTTAGATGTGTCTTATTCTAGGTTTTTTTAGATTGCTTTAGTTTGTGGGATTCCAAAAATAACTCGAATGGGAAAAGCTTGGGAGTTGAACTGAATCGAATATTTTGGTGTGTTACAGGTAACAACTATTTTACAATCGAACGAATTTACCAAAGAATTTTCAGAATCAGGTTCTATCAAAAGCTATGATTCAAATCAACTTGCTTCTAATGATCCAATAGAGGATACTAGATCTGAAGCGCAATGTTTACTAACAAAAGGTATCGAATTTTGAAATTGATTATATTTATAAACATTTCTTTTATTCAATGTATTTGAATGTCATGCCTTTAATTTGTAAAATTTTGTATTAATGTTTTATTAAAAGATTTAATAAAATAGTTATACAATACTAATTTGATAATAATTTTAAAGTTTTATTATATTCATTGGTAAATTGAACTTATAAGTTTCAGTACTTGTTTTATTAAAAATAAAGATGAAAGAAAGAAATAAAGAAATTCATGGAGTTTTAAATTGAAAAATAATTGTTTATTTACTTGATTTATTAACAACTTTGAATTAAAGTATTATACTTTCATTCTTTTCAGTGTGATAATTATGTAATCAAAAGTCGATTGGAAGTATAATTTCTAGAAATAAGAATTTTTACATTAATATTTGCCAAAACATTCTAAATAAAAACATAGATTTAAAACAAAATTAAAAATGATAAGAAATACTTCTGTTTTAACATAATTTGCAAGGTTTTAGTTGTGTCTCTATATAAATATAATTAATTATTTTTATATCGTTTTATACACAGAAGCATTTATCATTATTTTTGCTGCAAAACTTAATAATTATATCAGTATAAAGGGCAATTTCTTGCTGAAAAGTTATAGTTAACCATTTTCAAATTTCCTTTGGTTATTTAAAAGTGTATTATGGACTCCTACCTTAGCACTTAAAAGATAGTATCCCTAAAATAATTATTTCACCTGCTAATAATATGTATATAGTCCTGTGAGAAGTATATTTTAAAGATATCTCCTTAATTTTATAAATAAGTTACTTTCCCAAATATTATATTGTTTAAATGTTGAAAGAAAATTGGAAAATGTTCATAGTTAAAAATCAATGAAAGATAGAAAGATAGTGAAATAAAATATAAAAAAATAAACTAATACGAAACTAACAAAAAATTACCTTTCCTTTTTATTCTTATTTCTGTCTTAAAGTTTAGAAAAAAAACAACAATCTGTATTGAGTAAGCGTAGAATATGTGTTTGTTATGCCATCAGGAGTATTTTTTGGAGTGTTCGATGGTCATGGAGGTCGGGAGTGCGCGCAAGTGGCCTCAAAACGTTTATTCGATTATATAGCTGCTTACCTTCTTACCCCCGACATCTTGCATCAAATCTTAAAATCAACGGAAAATGGCCTGGACAAGAATATAAAGCTGTTGAAACACTTCAACGAGCATTTCGAGCTTACACCAGATATGCGGGAGTTGCACGAGATCAGCTTTTTGAAGTTCCTACGTGATTTAGAAAAAAATGTCGACTCCAGTAGAGAGTTTCAAATGGAGCAAGCCATGGAGGATGCGTTTCTTCGCCTAGACGGTGATATGGCGAACGAGGCGTTATCGTCAGCTCCTGAATTGATGCCACGTACATTTGCAGTAGCATGTTCCGGTTCGGTTGCAGCAGTTGCTCATATTGATGGTCCTCATTTGCACGTCGCTGGAGTAGGCGATTGCAAAGCTGTCCTGGGTGTTCACTGTGGTAAATCAACGCTTATAATTTAATTTAGGCAGATTATAGTGATTTTTGTATTGCATTGAAGAGTAATAATGCAATCTGTGGATGCAGAATTTCAACTAAAATAAAAAGCAATTGGTTGCAATAAAATATTTTAAATATTTTAGAGAACGATGGCTGGAGTGCAAATGTACTGACCAAAGAGCACAATGTAGATAATCTAGCGGAAGTTGAAAGAATCTTGTCTGAACATCCAAAAGAGGAACAAAGTACAGTAATAAAAATGGAGAGATTACTCGGACAGCTGGCACCATTGCGTTCGTTAGGAGATTTCCGATATAAATGGAGCAAAGAAATTATGACGAACGTAGTCAAACCACTTTTTGGTGAAGCAGTAATGCCTCCTCATTATTATACTCCTCCGTACCTGACTGCAAGACCGGAAATTCAGTATCATCATTTAACGCCTAGGTAGAATTATTTTCTTATAATTAATCAAAGAATTTTATATGTCATGGAAAAGTAATTTTTTACATAAATTTATAAATAATTAGTAATTAATACACATTATTTCTACGTATATTATTTAATTTTATTATTATTTCCTAATATTGAGGAATAAGCTAGTTTGAAACTTAATAACCCTATATACATTATTTTATATAATAATAACCCGGGAGGTTTTGTTTTATTTCAATTACCTTTTCATTCTAAACTTTTTGAAATTTCAAAACAGTTTGAACAAATATGCACACATAATCTTTAATAATCCATTTATTGTAAATTATTGTACATTTTTTTATTTGCTCATGACAGAACTATCTGAAATAATGATTGCTATTTGTAAACTTTTTTATTTTGCTTTTAATTGTTCTTAAGTTTTTTCTTATTTTTTAAATTATCAACTTACATTCTGCCAAAGAAACATTAAGAACTAATTAAATTACAAAAACAATTAACTAATTAATAATCAACTATATACGCGACAACGAATTAGCACTTAAATAGGAGTGGAAATTTCACGACTTATTTCTTAATAGCAACCTCTTTTTTCCATAAGAAAATGCTCTATTTTTTATTGATCAACGAATAATTTTACTTTTGTCGTTATTCTAGAACATGTAAAATATACATGGCTAATTCGTGAGACGTTCGTGCGTTAAGTCGAGGTCGTGTAGTGTTAAATCGATGATTTTTTGTATTTTCACGTAACTGTGATTTCTTTTTCAAGCATGCAAAAAAAACTTTGTCTCCCTTTTAGAAATGTTTTCCTCTAAATACCAACACCAATGAGCACCCACTGACACGGGCCAATGTATTAGTATATATATATATATATATATAGTAATTCATTTTAATTGTTAAATAAATATATTTATAATAAATAAATAGTAATTAAAAGATTAATGATAAATAATGGTGTTTATTTATGTTAATGAACATATTTATCTTGTTTAATCTAAAAGTTACATTTACATACAGCAAATTTATAACAACATAAAAACACAAATCCTAGGATTTAATTAACATTGAAGGATTTCGGTCAATTCATTGACAGAAAAATTATTGAAATTGGAAGAGCCTGGTACATATAAAGTAAAAAGAAATGATATCTCAAATGATATCTACACAAAATCACAAAATTATAATGGCTTTGTAAAATGGTGCTCATTTATCTCCACCAACAAATTTCTTCATACAACATTTTTTTTTTAAAACTTTGTTGTTGTAGTGTATATTGTTACAAGGTAGAGAATGTACCGATTTCAATGAAATTTAATTATATTAAAATTTAATAATATAAGCATTAAAATTGACATTTAAACAAATTCCATCCATGTTCATGTTCCAGGGATAAATTTTTAATACTCGCCACGGACGGATTGTGGGATATGATGTCACCGTTAGAAGCAGTGCGGCTTGTAGGTGAACACATGAGCGGCAAAATGACACTTAGTCCTCTACGTTTACCGCGCAAGAATATGACACTTTCTGAGATCAACGAGATGTTGCTCCAACGGAAAGAAGGCTTCAAGCGCAAACCACTGGATGTAAACGCGGCTACACATCTGTTGCGCCATGCTCTTGGTTACACTGAGTATGGCATTGATCACGGCCGGCTGTCGCTAATGCTCACAATTCCAAAAGATAGCGTGCGCGCTTTTCGCGACGACATCACAATCACTGTCATATACATAAACTCTGAGTACCTCAGGCATTGTCCTGCCTAAAGTACAGGATGAAAAAATGAATATATATATACATATATAAATGATAAAAAAATAATAAAAAGGAAAAGAAGTCCGCCACGAATGAAAATAAAATATGCGCTAAATTTTAACAGATTTATCGACGATTCAATGAAAAAGCGTTTTATCACAAACTGAAACTAAATGAAAGTAATGTCAATATTGTAATGTAAGATAATAAATTGTTGTCGAATCATCCATTGAAACGCGCTTGTAAAAAAGCAAACGTGTGTTCTTTCTTATAAGGACTGCCTTCGATTTTATATGGTGCAGCTTGTTATTTATTTGAATAACAATAAAAATAATTTACACAAGTCATACGTGTTGTTAGACTTTTCTTTCACGATCTGTTTTCATATATATAATATTTATGGAGTCGCTGGCTTTATTTACAATCATTATTATTGTTATCATTATTATTATTATTATTAGTATTAGTACTGTTGCTATTAAATTGAATCACTGATCTTCGGGTAAAGGACATAGAAAAAAGGGATTTTCTTTGTCAAGGGCTAAAGGAGTAGAAATTGGTTCAATTAAGCAGGAATATATGGATGATTTAAAAAGAAAAGTAATTATTAGAGAGGAGGATATATGGATAATTTAAAAAGAAAAGTAATTATTAGAGAGTAGGAAGTGAAAAAGCACGAGGAATCCTTTTTACTTTGTGTTGTTGGTTGTTCTTTTGTGTGCAGTTTCAATCGTGATGTTAGCCTTTTCATGTGTACTAGATTGCTCGATTATGAGTGCAACGTGTGGGTTGATGACGCACTCGCAGCTGAAGGGAATGAGTAAGGCAAGCAGTTTGAATACACTGATTTTATAAGACTTGTTTCAGCCCTCCTGACCAAAATCTTCCTTGAATTTTTCAAGTTTCTTCATATCTTCTTCATTTAATGTTGGTCTTGTCACAGCTAATGATTTTAACATGTCTTTCTGCAATTATCAACAATTTCATTTTTATGTTTATTCTGATTTATTTGCTAAATTATAATTATAAAAAAAGAATTTATATACGTTTTTAACATCTAACAATCCAAAGACCGAAGTTGTAATTAAAATTTAATTTTGCTTATTTTTCTTTTTTTTATGAATCAATATTGTCTTAATAATCATAATTCAACAATATTCTATGATTCTAAGATATTTAAGATCAACCTACTTAATTGTGAAATATTGTTTTAAAAATATTTTTGAATATAAGCTATTTTTTTTATAAAATGTTGACTATAAATTAAACTTACCATTGTAACCGGCGGTTCATATAATTTATCACCATCTACTTCCATCCAATTCATTTCCATGGCTCCTGGATCTCCAGGGGAACAAGGAGTCAGAAGATCATCTACGATGATGCTTGGATCTCGTGGAAGGGGTCCTCTCACACGCTTAAAATGTGTCGCTGTTTGTACTTGTCTTACTGGCTGCATTAGAGCATCTCTAACTATAATATATAAATTTAATAAAATTAATTTATAAATAGTCTTTGTTTTCTCAGATCTGGGAATATAATAAAGTTTTGAGAGATTAAGTAATAGTAATAAAAAAAAAATTGATTGTATCAAGATTAATTAAAATGCATTAGCATTTTGATTATCAATTTAATGGCAAATTGGTAATTTAAAGGTGAAATTACCATGTATGTGCAACACTATAAATCCATAAAAATACCTATTATGCTTATATCTGCGCCCGAATATCCCTCTGTGGCTGCACCCAATTTTCTGAAATCTTCTTCCGTCAAACAATGTGAAGTACTTCCTAAATGAAGTTTAAACATTATTGCTCTAGCTTGCTCATCTGGAAGTGGTATATAAATTCTTTTTTCAAATCTCCTACGAATAGCAGAGTCTAAGACCCATGGAATATTAGTAGCTCCAAGAACAAGAATTCCATCATTATCAGAGCCAACACCTACAAATTAATTTTCGTTTGATACAAATAAAAAATTATTTATTAAATAAATATATTACTAGTAACCAAAAATAATATATACCTTGCATTTGTACAAGAAATTCTGTCTTTATTCGTCTAGCTGATTCAGATTCATTATCTGAACGTGATGAACATAGCGAGTCAACTTCATCAATAAAGATTATGCTTGGTTTATGTTGACGTGCAAGTTCAAATAAATTTTTGACAAGTTTTTCAGATTCTCCTAACCATTTGCTTACTAAATCTGAAGAGGATACTGAGAAAAATGTTGAGTTGTCAGCTTCTGTGGCAACCGCTTTAGCTAAATATGACTTTCCAGTACCTGGAGGCTGTATGAAATGTAAAAGTTAATTGTTTACATTCATATCATTCATTCATTTTTCATTCTTAAAAAGTAAAACTCAACTGTCAAGAGAATTTGTTATGAAAAAAAATTGTTAAAGGCTGCATGCCCATAGGGTACTCAACATTTATTGTAGTTTCTATAAAATTAGTTGAAAAGTAATTTGTTGTTTGCTTATAGCTATAAGAATGATTACAATTAATCAATTTGTAATATTACCCCAAATAAGAGAATTCCTTTCCAAGGTATACGTTTGCCAGTGAATAAATGAGGAAAACGAATTGGTAATATCACAGCTTCTTTCAAAGCTTCTTTTGCGCCATCCAAACCAGCAACATCGCTCCATTTTATATTTGGTTTTTCAATTATGATTGCTCCTTCTAATTTACTCTGCAATTTCTTCTTTTCAGGATCACTATCGGTATCACTGTCACCACTGTCACTTCTTTTGTCATCTCCTTTGGATGAATCTTCACCAGCTTTAACTGGTTTCTTTTTTCCTTTTTTAAGATATTCTTTTACTTTTTCAGCACGATCCAAGTACTGTGAACACTTTGACCGAATGCTTTCCTTTGCTCTGTCCCCTTGAGCTTCATCTGTTTAACAATGATTTCTAGTAATTCAATATAACTTCCATATAACTTTATAAAACTTTTTTCTTATTTGCATTGCAATTCATTTAATTAATAAATATTTTAATTCTGTACTGTACTGTAATTTTGGTTACTGTTGTAAAGTTACTATTTTTAGAAGTAAATATAGTCATACAATTTCCAACATTTTTATTATATTACCATAAAAAATTAAATGTATATAGTTTACACCATATAAATAATGTTAATGATATTAACTTAAAAAATAAGACTTGGGATATAAATTAGAAAATAAAGATAGTGTTAACAACAAATTATAAGCATAAATATTTAATATATTATATAATTTACTAAAAATTTGTTTTGAAATCATAAATGAATTTACATTAAACTTATAAGTATTTATGTATTGCATATGATTATATAAGTTATAAAAAGTTTTTCATTTAGAAAAATTACTGGCACTCTCTTTGGCAATGATCAAAATTTTTTGCAAATAACATCTCAAATTACATAATACATATGTAAACATTTCAGATATGTTTACATTATATCCGCAATCAGTAATAATTTGTTGATTTGCTGAAACTTCATTTAGTAATTAGACGAAAAAATACAAGCCAAATTCTGAATCAATTGCACAAACGGAAAAAAATTTTTCCTGCATTGGCAAGATAATACTTTGAATGTTTTTAACGTCCATTCATAAGCAAAGCTGATATGTGACTCATAAAAAAAATGAAACTCGAAGGGATTCACGGGATGTTGCACGGGAGGATTATTTGCAAACAAATATAAGCCATTATCAATCCTCCACGCGAGAACAAAACAGGTAGCAACATATAAAAGAAAAATGAAATGTTACATACATTTAAGAGAATGTAAAAAATATTCCACCGCATGTTCGTACAGTTTCAGTGCTTCTTCATAATTCTTATTCTTATCCTCTTCGGTGGCTTTTGTAACTAAATCTATAGCTTTCTGTAAAGTCAAGAAAAACGGTTTAGGTGTGGATGAAAAACATTTGATATTGTTTCAAAACTGATTTTACCTGAAGTGACGTTCCTGAAGCCATAATATAATAATAATGCAAGCGCACTCCTAACCTCGAAACGTCGATGCGTAATTTAGATCGTTTAGATTGTTATTAAAATGTTTTAGGTTGACGTTTACAACCACAGAATCGAGATATTTGTAGAAAATTTGCTCTCTTAATTCTCATGTAGTTAGCGTAAGTTAGTTCTCACGATATCCGTTATTTCTCAAAACGTCACCTGGCACTGATATCGCTCATCAAAACAACCAGGGAGTGCAAACTTCCATAAGCCCAATGAGTAAACTTTTTTACGCTGATTTCAACGCTGTCTGAAGTTAGTACCTCCAAAGTACCATATTTTTGTAGCAAAATTTAAAGAAAGTTTAACCAACCTGCTATTGTTGTGTCTCCCAAATTAATAGTTTATAACAATTTCAGCTAGTTCCGGGAGTATCGAAGTTACTTATCATTAATATGTTTGTTAGAGGCATGTACCCTGTTGTATATATGAGAAGCATTCATGTTTTTATTACTTTTATTGGCCTTCCTTACTTTTATCTATTAATTTGAATATTACTTTAATAAATAATCACAAATTCTGTTAGTTTCTTATTTGAATGAATTTTATTTTATTCTTTTTACATTTGTTTTTGACCTCTGTTTGAATAATTTTCCGTTCCCGCGTTTACACAGTTCTTTATTTCAGTGTAGTATGCGTTGAATATTATGCTTTTAATGTTGATACCGTTTTCACGAAATGGGTGCTTCCAGAATGTCCTTGCATTGCATATTTTGAATTGCTATAGAGTTTTTATAGGAATATTTTAGTTACCAATAGCAATCAATAGTAAAAACACACCATATGTAACTATTGCTTATATTTGGTAACTAAAATATTCCTATAAAAACTCTATAGCAATTCAAAAATGCAATGCAAGAGACATTCTGCAAGCACCCATAACATACCATAAGCAACCACTGAACGTTATTATATATATTTTCAATATGGCGTCCTGTAACACATTGTGACATCTTACGGAAATCGAAACAATTAAAAGGTCTGATATATTGCGTGGAAAAATTAACAAAAGCATAGTATCGCGAAGACTATCGCGGGATAAACACAAGAAATCAAAAGTTATTTTACATTTGTTTAAAATAAATTCTTTGGCTAGTAAATAGAATTTGTAATAATAATAATACTTAAAGAATTTTATAAGTGTTTACATAATAATAGCAGAAAATAATTTTTCAAAAAAAGTTTAGTTCAATAGCAAAAATGATTGACAAAGGTAAGAACATATATAATATTTTAATTGACTATTTAATACTTATTAATGATAATAAAATTGTTGAATATGTTTCATTTTTCGATATAAAAATGTTTTGAATATATATCAAATTGTTTCAAAGTAATTATTCAATATTAAACTTTTCTAATCTTATTTATATGAAACGTAGTTGACTTATTTCTAACAGCATGTAAAATTTTAATGGCATATTAATAATTTGTTTTAAATGCGAAGTTATAGAAATAAGTATTTTTTTAATAATTATAGGAATTATTATTATTCCATTAGATTTGATGATTTGAATAAATATTTGTTCTATTCTTCCATTTTGTTTATGCATGCTTTCCTTGTTAATGGTTATTTTTATTAAAAAATATATATCCTTAATGTTGCAATATTTTTGTCTTTGTTATGTAGTAATAATAATACTTATTTTACTTGCAGTAAATATTTTTTTTTATTTTTAAATTTTTAATTCATATTTTATGTGAGCTTATCGTTAAAATAAAAATGTAATAATAAATTTAGGAAATGATTCAAGTAATAAAATAAAAGAATATTAATTTAAGGAACATACTAGGTTAAAATTATATTTTAAGCTCAATAAATTTTGGTTTTATATCATATTACTGATATAGTTAATTGTAAAATAATTATAACAGTTCTTATCATTTCTGTCTTTGTTGTTCAGACTATGATCTTTACAAAAAAATTTATTTTATTTTTATGTTTTGAATTCAAAATCTCTGTGACCTTATTCAAGTAAAAATGTAATATTAAATGAAGAATCATTTTTGTCTAAAATAAATATTTTCATTTATGAAATATACTAGGTTAAAACTATGTTATACTTAATAAAATTTGGAATTTTATCATAATTTTATTTTATTTTATTTTACATAACAAATAATTACAGTGTGTAACATGTATAAATATGGTTTATCTATACATTTTGTAGATTAAGAATTTAAATCATTTCATTTTATATATTAATACTTATTAGATATAAATTTATAACTTTCCCTCTGTTTACATTATGTTTATAATTTTGTAATATTTTTCATTTCAAGTTTGTTTAAAGAATAAAAAAAAAAGCAATGATCTAATTATAACAACTTATATTGAACCACATATTTTATTATGATTTGGAAATCATTTATTTTCTTATATTCTAATTAAAAATCATATTATAAAAAGATTTATAATTATTTTTAATTTTTTTTTTGTTAAAGCTGGGAATATATACAGAATGTTAATACATTTACTTTTGCATTGTTATACTAAAGTAATTTAGATAATATAATAATATAAATTTCACTGAAATATATGAAAACACGTAAATACCCTTTGATTGAATAAATAATTTAAAACAATGTTTCTAAATATGTTTGATGAGAACTTTGAGCATAATTGTATATTAGTGTAAATATTTTTAAAAAATATGACTCATTAAATGATTAATTATTACCTAGAAAGAAACATTTTAATAAACATTGTAAGCATAAAACATGTTTCTTCTGTTTACAAACAGTAACTGTTAACAAGCCGACATGTTTGTTAAATTATAATATTAATTATTATTATTATATCTCTTTTCGTCATGTACATATTAACCACATACTTCTTGTTGTTATTACAAATTGTAAACTAAATTATATATTAATTAATTTAAAAACATTTATTTTGGTATAAATTAAATTATAAACATAATACGATTAAACATTGGGTGAAATAATACAATATATTGAAGTTATATATAAAATAAATAATATTAATATGTATATGTTAATTTTTAAATAAATTATTACAAATTTTATTCTCTAATTAAATAAATTTGCCAAAGAACGATAATAAATATTTTAACTAATATAGAAAATCATAATTACAAAAAAAAGTATTATTTTTTGTAATTATGAAATATAATGAAATGATTTATTTCAGATGAGGAATTTATGTGGTATTTATACCTAGAAGCTACAAAGAGTGAATCAGTTCCTGATGTTTTATTTCAACATGTGGAAGAAGTAATTCAAAATGGTATTTCACCTGGTATGGCCTTAGAAGTACCAATTAGAAATGATAATAATGACGAACAGTATTGGGTAGCATTAGTAAAAATGGTTTGCGGCCCATTATTAGAATTGGAATATTTTGGATGTGATGATAAAAAAAAGAGAATATGGTTTAATTTGACCAAAGAATTTGGTCATGAACTTGGATGGTGTTATAAAAATAACAAGAAGTTAATTCCACCAGAGAATTATGATATAAATCAGAGTAGTATAGACAAATTAGAATGTTTCATAAAGGATGCCATTTCTATTCCTTCAGATATGCTGCAAGGGGTAAGTGTGTAAACATTAAAATAAATTTATTTATATTTACCAATTATTTAAAAAAAATTAAAGGAATTATATAAAAATATAAATCAAATTATAATAAATTTATTTATTCAAAATTTGCAGGAAAGTTTAAATATGATGACTAGAATTAAGCAAGGAATGAAGGTTGAAATAAGTGATACTTTAAACCCTTATAAACTGTGGATGGCAACGGTAAAAAACTTAATTTTAATAAAATTATTTAATTAATTGACAGTGGTGTAATATACGGATATATATATATATATATTCACACAACACTGTGTGACATGTTGAGTTTGGCATGCTGTGTATGGTGCCTTTTTTTACTCTATTTGCTCATAAGTGATAAATAAAAAAAACTATATTAATAAAGTATTTACTTTTTAAGTTACTATAACGTACGTTTTATTTCAATTTATTGAAATTATTCAAGCACTGGGTGACACATTTTGAGAAATTTTTACAATGGTCCTGACCAACACGGCCCTGGGCCTGACATTGTAAATTTAGTTAGATTTCAAGAAAAATAGATGGCGCAGGGGGAATATTATTATTTCAAATAAAAAAAAAATATATATATATATCTTATATGTTTCACATCAAAAGCTACATGCCATATGGTGGTGTGCAAATATACACACCCATAATATATTGTTATTTTATTTTACTATTGTTTTTAATTAATTATGTAAAATTATTACAGATTGTTAAGAACAATGGTGGCAGACTTCTACTACGATACGACACTCCTGGTTCTCCAGTTAAAGACTTTTGGGCATTTTGTACGTCAGAATTGATTCACGATTATGGATTTGTAAAAAAGTGTTCTTCTCCATGGTTTTTAGAGCCACCAGCATCTATTAAAAACAATCACAGTTCTGATAAATGGATTGACTTTGTAAAATCGTATTTATTAAATAACCCACCAAATACCAGTTTGTTTAAGAAGGAAGATGTACATGCTAAACATGCATTTAAAGTTGGCATGAAATTAGAAGCTGTTTCTCCTAGTAATTATACAAATATACATCCTGCAACCGTAATAAACGTTTTAGATGATACATATTTCTTAGTGTCAATAGATGAATCCATGAAGGATGGAACTAAAGACACTAATTTATTTAATGATGCTAGTAAAACATGGCTGTGCACAAGTGATCATCCTTATATTTTTCCAAAGAACTGGGCAAAAACACACAAAATACAGTAAGCTTTGATTATTAATTTTTTATTATTATTTATATAATTTTTATTAAATTGCAGTATTAACATGATACTTTGTTGGTTTAGATTAACACTGCCTTCTGGATGGACTAATATCGGAGAATACTTTGATTGGGAGAGTTATTTGAAAGAAACAAATTCAGTAACCGCTGATGAAACAATATTCTATAAAAGAGAATCTGCCGCTGAACTGGGATATGAAAATAATATGTATTTAGAAGCTGTTGATCCTTTCAATGCGTCTCACATTTGTGCTGCTCACATAACAAGATCAGTGGATGATTTACTTTTTGTTAAATTGGACAACGAGGATAACGGATCTGAATATATCTATCATATACACTCCCCTCAGATATTTCCTGTTGGTTGGTGTGAAACAAACCAGTACCCCTTAAGACTTCCAAAAGATTATAAAGAATTGTTGCAAAAACACCGTTCTACTACCGAAGATGAAGTGGTTAATGTGCCAGAACGTACAAATCTAACAAAAATTTATTTTAATTCTCGCTGCTCCACTGGTCCAATGATCTCAAAAAGTAAGCTCATAACTCTGCCAAGATCGGTGGGTCCTGGGCCAGTTGATTTAGTGTTGAAGGAAGTACTGACAATGTTGGTGTCCGTTGGTTATAATAGCGGGAGAGTGCTAAAAGTTCTTCAATGCGACACAGTACTGGAACCTGGCTACAACTTGGAGATGCTTAAAGTTAAACAGAAAAATCATAAATATCATGCAAGCGTAGCTGTTGTTAATGATTACAAAATGGTTGAAGAGTTTTGTCGCAATATATGTAAAAAAATTATGGTTTGCCCTAATTTGTTTGGACCAAAAAATATTACCGCAGATGTTCAGTGTCCTGAAAAATGTAGAAAGTGTAAGTATCTTATATATGTATTTCATATATCTATACATTTATTTAAATATATTTTAAAGAAATGTTTTCTTTCTTAAATATATGAAATTTAATTGGTAATTGTATACAATTACCATTTAATTTTGTATCTAATTTATTTTAAGCGAGAGGTCGAGGAAAGTGGATTAGGAAGCGTGGAAGGCAAGCAAATAAGGACAAGAATACTTCAACTGGAGCTGAACGAGAAGGCGAACGGGAGGATGAATCATCAACATCCGATATATCGCAGCATGTTCCTGAATGTGCAGAAGATGATGCCAACAAAGCAACACCTAGCTGTAATATAAAAGAAAAACTATTAGATACGTCTGATGATATTAAAAATGAACCGATCACAAGTGATACTTCGGAAGGTTCAAATAATGAGAGGATAAAACGTAAAGAGAGCAATGGGGACAGTGTTGATAGTTCAAGTATTAAGTCGCGTAGTTCAAAAGACAATACGAGTCCCAATTCAAAAGACTTTAAAAGAAAACACGATAATGATAATATCGAAACGTCTAACTCCATTGACTGTAATGATCAAGAATGTATACAAATGCTTAAGAAACCAAAAAAGTCGAAAGCTCCGAAATTGGATACTGACCCTCTGTCTTGGACTGTTGACGAGGTGTATAATTATTTGAGGAAAACTAAAGACTGCAAAGATGTAGCTGATATTCTTAAAAAAGAAGAAATAGATGGAATGGCATTTCTCTTATTGAACTTACCAACTCTCGTCGAGCATATGAAACTTAATAATCGTGACGCGTTAAAAGTTTGTAGACATATTGAGCAAGTTAAGGTCGCATTCTTTTTAACACACGCAAATGATTCAGAGCTTAATACATGAATTTGTATTTTTTACATTTGATCAGAAATCATTTATGGGAATATATTACATGATTACTTTTTTTTGATTTTTAAAATTGTATTCCAGATTTTTAGTGACTTATTTAGAGAAATCAGTCATTTCAAATTTTAAACACATTCGGTGTTTATTTATATTAAATTTAGATAAGTAATATTAATTCAATAATTCCGTTTAATTATTGACATAATAAATGTGATTTAGAACTTGACAATTTTAAATTTTAGAAATCAAAAGAAGTATTGTGAAAATATTATGTACATAATTAAAGAAATACTGGATTGTTGCTAATTTACATTATTAAATGTTACTTAAAAAATATAATGTGCATTTTTATTTTATTTTATAATCCATCTATACCTATTTTATTAGTAATCTTAAAACATTTTCACTAAATATTGCAAAATTATCCGGTAAATTTTGCTTGTTTTATGTAAACATTCTTCAATAAATCATCTAGTAATATTATACATAATAGTAATAGTAAAATAGATAATAATATTTTCTTTTTCTTGATGTACTGATATTATATTCAAAATAACTCATTGAAAAATTCTACATTTGCTTATTTTTTGTATATTTTATAACCTAGTTAAAATACATAAAAGATATTAAACGATTTTTCTATCTGGGCTACTATTAACCAACTAGTTAATAAATGCTAATTTCTACAGAGAAAAGAAACTCATATTATAAACAATAATTTTTTTCAGTTATATTTAAATTGTATGTTAACGTTATTGATCCAATTTAATACCTCATTGAAAAAACATCTTCTAACAACATCAAACTAAAATAAAATTATAAAAGCATACGTATGCACGTTTAGTATTAATTTCACATTGATTTAATAATATTCAGTATTCGGTCAATATTATCATGTATTAATATCAATTTCTATTGCAGTAAACTGAATATACATTAGAAAATTAGATAAAGTATTATATTATTAATATATCATTTTTAGTAATACCGAATTTTTAGCTTTTTCTTAGAATATTATATAGTGTTAAATGTTATTTTTATTATTATATTAATGTTATGTCAATCTATAAATAATATACACCTTCCAGAATATTTCGATATTAAAAATTAATAATTTCGCAATTAACATTTGAAGGAAATAATATTTTCTATAAATTATTAAATGATAATTATGTAAAAACAGTTTTTGAAAGTAACTAATTAGTTCTTTCTGTTATACATTTACACGTATTCTACAAAAAAATCTATAAAACCCATTTAATTGTTGAAACTGTGGTATTACAATGATATTATAAATAATATAATAGAAATAATTTTAACGTAAATGTAAAAGTACGTTATTTATATGTCGTTATATATTTTTAACTGCGAACAATTTACCGATATTGGTATTTTTTTTAAATCATATGTTTAATAAATTCATTTATCATCAGGGAGTACAAACTTCCATAAATCGAAAGCGTAAACCGCTTTTTACCCTTTTTGGACTACTTTTAGCACTATCTGAAGTTGTGGTTCCCGAACTGAATTAATTGAACAAAGAAATATAATGTAATCTTTATAATCCACTAATATTTTAAAAACTGAAAATATAAAAAATAATACTTCAAAGTATTTTCATTATTGATGCTCATTATATTGATCATATTGATAAAAGTGTGAATGCAACTTTGTGTATTATGCATTAGAATCAGTGATGCCAATGAGGGAAGTTTTCTATGTAGTAGTGTATACGTGTGCAATCGTATTCGAGTATCTTCGGCGGCGCTCGTTCGAAATCGCCAGAGCACACGGCCGATGTGCTCTG